>JAUIMM010000416.1:0-15000 GCA_031769625.1 Taudactylus pleione
CCTAACCCTAACCCTAACCCTAACCCTAACCCTAACCCTAACCCTAACCCTAACCCTAACCCTAACCCTAACCCTAACCCTAACCCTAACCCTAACCCTAACCCTAACCCTAACCCTAACCCTAACCCTAACCCTAACCCTAACCCTAACCCTAACCCTAACCCTAACCCTAACCCTAACCCTAACCCTAACCCTAACCCTAACCCTAACCCTAACCCTAACCCTAACCCTAACCCTAACCCTAACCCTAACCCTAACCCTAACCCTAACCCTAACCCTAACCCTAACCCTAACCCTAACCCTAACCCTAACCCTAACCCTAACCCTAACCCTAACCCTAACCCTAACCCTAACCCTAACCCTAACCCTAACCCTAACCCTAACCCTAACCCTAACCCTAACCCTAACCCTAACCCTAACCCTAACCCTAACCCTAACCCTAACCCTAACCCTAACCCTAACCCTAACCCTAACCCTAACCCTAACCCTAACCCTAACCCTAACCCTAACCCTAACCCTAACCCTAACCCTAACCCTAACCCTAACCCTAACCCTAACCCTAACCCTAACCCTAACCCTAACCCTAACCCTAACCCTAACCCTAACCCTAACCCTAACCCTAACCCTAACCCTAACCCTAACCCTAACCCTAACCCTAACCCTAACCCTAACCCTAACCCTAACCCTAACCCTAACCCTAACCCTAACCCTAACCCTAACCCTAACCCTAACCCTAACCCTAACCCTAACCCTAACCCTAACCCTAACCCTAACCCTAACCCTAACCCTAACCCTAACCCTAACCCTAACCCTAACCCTAACCCTAACCCTAACCCTAACCCTAACCCTAACCCTAACCCTAACCCTAACCCTAACCCTAACCCTAACCCTAACCCTAACCCTAACCCTAACCCTAACCCTAACCCTAACCCTAACCCTAACCCTAACCCTAACCCTAACCCTAACCCTAACCCTAACCCTAACCCTAACCCTAACCCTAACCCTAACCCTAACCCTAACCCTAACCCTAACCCTAACCCTAACCCTAACCCTAACCCTAACCCTAACCCTAACCCTAACCCTAACCCTAACCCTAACCCTAACCCTAACCCTAACCCTAACCCTAACCCTAACCCTAACCCTAACCCTAACCCTAACCCTAACCCTAACCCTAACCCTAACCCTAACCCTAACCCTAACCCTAACCCTAACCCTAACCCTAACCCTAACCCTAACCCTAACCCTAACCCTAACCCTAACCCTAACCCTAACCCTAACCCTAACCCTAACCCTAACCCTAACCCTAACCCTAACCCTAACCCTAACCCTAACCCTAACCCTAACCCTAACCCTAACCCTAACCCTAACCCTAACCCTAACCCTAACCCTAACCCTAACCCTAACCCTAACCCTAACCCTAACCCTAACCCTAACCCTAACCCTAACCCTAACCCTAACCCTAACCCTAACCCTAACCCTAACCCTAACCCTAACCCTAACCCTAACCCTAACCCTAACCCTAACCCTAACCCTAACCCTAACCCTAACCCTAACCCTAACCCTAACCCTAACCCTAACCCTAACCCTAACCCTAACCCTAACCCTAACCCTAACCCTAACCCTAACCCTAACCCTAACCCTAACCCTAACCCTAACCCTAACCCTAACCCTAACCCTAACCCTAACCCTAACCCTAACCCTAACCCTAACCCTAACCCTAACCCTAACCCTAACCCTAACCCTAACCCTAACCCTAACCCTAACCCTAACCCTAACCCTAACCCTAACCCTAACCCTAACCCTAACCCTAACCCTAACCCTAACCCTAACCCTAACCCTAACCCTAACCCTAACCCTAACCCTAACCCTAACCCTAACCCTAACCCTAACCCTAACCCTAACCCTAACCCTAACCCTAACCCTAACCCTAACCCTAACCCTAACCCTAACCCTAACCCTAACCCTAACCCTAACCCTAACCCTAACCCTAACCCTAACCCTAACCCTAACCCTAACCCTAACCCTAACCCTAACCCTAACCCTAACCCTAACCCTAACCCTAACCCTAACCCTAACCCTAACCCTAACCCTAACCCTAACCCTAACCCTAACCCTAACCCTAACCCTAACCCTAACCCTAACCCTAACCCTAACCCTAACCCTAACCCTAACCCTAACCCTAACCCTAACCCTAACCCTAACCCTAACCCTAACCCTAACCCTAACCCTAACCCTAACCCTAACCCTAACCCTAACCCTAACCCTAACCCTAACCCTAACCCTAACCCTAACCCTAACCCTAACCCTAACCCTAACCCTAACCCTAACCCTAACCCTAACCCTAACCCTAACCCTAACCCTAACCCTAACCCTAACCCTAACCCTAACCCTAACCCTAACCCTAACCCTAACCCTAACCCTAACCCTAACCCTAACCCTAACCCTAACCCTAACCCTAACCCTAACCCTAACCCTAACCCTAACCCTAACCCTAACCCTAACCCTAACCTCCTAACCCTAACCCTAACCCTAACCCTAACCCTAACCCTAACCCTAACCCTAACCCTAACCCTAACCCTAACCCTAACCCTAACCCTAACCCTAACCCTAACCCTAACCCTAACCCTAACCCTAACCCTAACCCTAACCCTAACCCTAACCCTAACCCTAACCCTAACCCTAACCCTAACCCTAACCCTAACCCTAACCCTAACCCTAACCCTAACCCTAACCCTAACCCTAACCCTAACCCTAACCCTAACCCTAACCCTAACCCTAACCCTAACCCTAACCCTAACCCTAACCCTAACCCTAACCCTAACCCTAACCCTAACCCTAACCCTAACCCTAACCCTAACCCTAACCCTAACCCTAACCCTAACCCTAACCCTAACCCTAACCCTAACCCTAACCCTAACCCTAACCCTAACCCTAACCCTAACCCTAACCCTAACCCTAACCCTAACCCTAACCCTAACCCTAACCCTAACCCTAACCCTAACCCTAACCCTAACCCTAACCCTAACCCTAACCCTAACCCTAACCCTAACCCTAACCCTAACCCTAACCCTAACCCTAACCCTAACCCTAACCCTAACCCTAACCCTAACCCTAACCCTAACCCTAACCCTAACCCTAACCCTAACCCTAACCCTAACCCTAACCCTAACCCTAACCCTAACCCTAACCCTAACCCTAACCCTAACCCTAACCCTAACCCTAACCCTAACCCTAACCCTAACCCTAACCCTAACCCTAACCCTAACCCTAACCCTAACCCTAACCCTAACCCTAACCCTAACCCTAACCCTAACCCTAACCCTAACCCTAACCCTAACCCTAACCCTAACCCTAACCCTAACCCTAACCCTAACCCTAACCCTAACCCTAACCCTAACCCTAACCCTAACCCTAACCCTAACCCTAACCCTAACCCTAACCCTAACCCTAACCCTAACCCTAACCCTAACCCTAACCCTAACCCTAACCCTAACCCTAACCCTAACCCTAACCCTAACCCTAACCCTAACCCTAACCCTAACCCTAACCCTAACCCTAACCCTAACCCTAACCCTAACCCTAACCCTAACCCTAACCCTAACCCTAACCCTAACCCTAACCCTAACCCTAACCCTAACCCTAACCCTAACCCTAACCCTAACCCTAACCCTAACCCTAACCCTAACCCTAACCCTAACCCTAACCCTAACCCTAACCCTAACCCTAACCCTAACCCTAACCCTAACCCTAACCCTAACCCTAACCCTAACCCTAACCCTAACCCTAACCCTAACCCTAACCCTAACCCTAACCCTAACCCTAACCCTAACCCTAACCCTAACCCTAACCCTAACCCTAACCCTAACCCTAACCCTAACCCTAACCCTAACCCTAACCCTAACCCTAACCCTAACCCTAACCCTAACCCTAACCCTAACCCTAACCCTAACCCTAACCCTAACCCTAACCCTAACCCTAACCCTAACCCTAACCCTAACCCTAACCCTAACCCTAACCCTAACCCTAACCCTAACCCTAACCCTAACCCTAACCCTAACCCTAACCCTAACCCTAACCCTAACCCTAACCCTAACCCTAACCCTAACCCTAACCCTAACCCTAACCCTAACCCTAACCCTAACCCTAACCCTAACCCTAACCCTAACCCTAACCCTAACCCTAACCCTAACCCTAACCCTAACCCTAACCCTAACCCTAACCCTAACCCTAACCCTAACCCTAACCCTAACCCTAACCCTAACCCTAACCCTAACCCTAACCCTAACCCTAACCCTAACCCTAACCCTAACCCTAACCCTAACCCTAACCCTAACCCTAACCCTAACCCTAACCCTAACCCTAACCCTAACCCTAACCCTAACCCTAACCCTAACCCTAACCCTAACCCTAACCCTAACCCTAACCCTAACCCTAACCCTAACCCTAACCCTAACCCTAACCCTAACCCTAACCCTAACCCTAACCCTAACCCTAACCCTAACCCTAACCCTAACCCTAACCCTAACCCTAACCCTAACCCTAACCCTAACCCTAACCCTAACCCTAACCCTAACCCTAACCCTAACCCTAACCCTAACCCTAACCCTAACCCTAACCCTAACCCTAACCCTAACCCTAACCCTAACCCTAACCCTAACCCTAACCCTAACCCTAACCCTAACCCTAACCCTAACCCTAACCCTAACCCTAACCCTAACCCTAACCCTAACCCTAACCCTAACCCTAACCCTAACCCTAACCCTAACCCTAACCCTAACCCTAACCCTAACCCTAACCCTAACCCTAACCCTAACCCTAACCCTAACCCTAACCCTAACCCTAACCCTAACCCTAACCCTAACCCTAACCCTAACCCTAACCCTAACCCTAACCCTAACCCTAACCCTAACCCTAACCCTAACCCTAACCCTAACCCTAACCCTAACCCTAACCCTAACCCTAACCCTAACCCTAACCCTAACCCTAACCCTAACCCTAACCCTAACCCTAACCCTAACCCTAACCCTAACCCTAACCCTAACCCTAACCCTAACCCTAACCCTAACCCTAACCCTAACCCTAACCCTAACCCTAACCCTAACCCTAACCCTAACCCTAACCCTAACCCTAACCCTAACCCTAACCCTAACCCTAACCCTAACCCTAACCCTAACCCTAACCCTAACCCTAACCCTAACCCTAACCCTAACCCTAACCCTAACCCTAACCCTAACCCTAACCCTAACCCTAACCCTAACCCTAACCCTAACCCTAACCCTAACCCTAACCCTAACCCTAACCCTAACCCTAACCCTAACCCTAACCCTAACCCTAACCCTAACCCTAACCCTAACCCTAACCCTAACCCTAACCCTAACCCTAACCCTAACCCTAACCCTAACCCTAACCCTAACCCTAACCCTAACCCTAACCCTAACCCTAACCCTAACCCTAACCCTAACCCTAACCCTAACCCTAACCCTAACCCTAACCCTAACCCTAACCCTAACCCTAACCCTAACCCTAACCCTAACCCTAACCCTAACCCTAACCCTAACCCTAACCCTAACCCTAACCCTAACCCTAACCCTAACCCTAACCCTAACCCTAACCCTAACCCTAACCCTAACCCTAACCCTAACCCTAACCCTAACCCTAACCCTAACCCTAACCCTAACCCTAACCCTAACCCTAACCCTAACCCTAACCCTAACCCTAACCCTAACCCTAACCCTAACCCTAACCCTAACCCTAACCCTAACCCTAACCCTAACCCTAACCCTAACCCTAACCCTAACCCTAACCCTAACCCTAACCCTAACCCTAACCCTAACCCTAACCCTAACCCTAACCCTAACCCTAACCCTAACCCTAACCCTAACCCTAACCCTAACCCTAACCCTAACCCTAACCCTAACCCTAACCCTAACCCTAACCCTAACCCTAACCCTAACCCTAACCCTAACCCTAACCCTAACCCTAACCCTAACCCTAACCCTAACCCTAACCCTAACCCTAACCCTAACCCTAACCCTAACCCTAACCCTAACCCTAACCCTAACCCTAACCCTAACCCTAACCCTAACCCTAACCCTAACCCTAACCCTAACCCTAACCCTAACCCTAACCCTAACCCTAACCCTAACCCTAACCCTAACCCTAACCCTAACCCTAACCCTAACCCTAACCCTAACCCTAACCCTAACCCTAACCCTAACCCTAACCCTAACCCTAACCCTAACCCTAACCCTAACCCTAACCCTAACCCTAACCCTAACCCTAACCCTAACCCTAACCCTAACCCTAACCCTAACCCTAACCCTAACCCTAACCCTAACCCTAACCCTAACCCTAACCCTAACCCTAACCCTAACCCTAACCCTAACCCTAACCCTAACCCTAACCCTAACCCTAACCCTAACCCTAACCCTAACCCTAACCCTAACCCTAACCCTAACCCTAACCCTAACCCTAACCCTAACCCTAACCCTAACCCTAACCCTAACCCTAACCCTAACCCTAACCCTAACCCTAACCCTAACCCTAACCCTAACCCTAACCCTAACCCTAACCCTAACCCTAACCCTAACCCTAACCCTAACCCTAACCCTAACCCTAACCCTAACCCTAACCCTAACCCTAACCCTAACCCTAACCCTAACCCTAACCCTAACCCTAACCCTAACCCTAACCCTAACCCTAACCCTAACCCTAACCCTAACCCTAACCCTAACCCTAACCCTAACCCTAACCCTAACCCTAACCCTAACCCTAACCCTAACCCTAACCCTAACCCTAACCCTAACCCTAACCCTAACCCTAACCCTAACCCTAACCCTAACCCTAACCCTAACCCTAACCCTAACCCTAACCCTAACCCTAACCCTAACCCTAACCCTAACCCTAACCCTAACCCTAACCCTAACCCTAACCCTAACCCTAACCCTAACCCTAACCCTAACCCTAACCCTAACCCTAACCCTAACCCTAACCCTAACCCTAACCCTAACCCTAACCCTAACCCTAACCCTAACCCTAACCCTAACCCTAACCCTAACCCTAACCCTAACCCTAACCCTAACCCTAACCCTAACCCTAACCCTAACCCTAACCCTAACCCTAACCCTAACCCTAACCCTAACCCTAACCCTAACCCTAACCCTAACCCTAACCCTAACCCTAACCCTAACCCTAACCCTAACCCTAACCCTAACCCTAACCCTAACCCTAACCCTAACCCTAACCCTAACCCTAACCCTAACCCTAACCCTAACCCTAACCCTAACCCTAACCCTAACCCTAACCCTAACCCTAACCCTAATAACCCTAACCCTAACCCTAACCCTAACCCTAACCCTAACCACCTAACCCTAACCTAACCCTAACCCTAACCTACCCCCTAACCCTAACCCTAACCCCTAACCCTAACCTAACCCTAACCCTAACCCTAACCCTAACCCTAACCCTAACCCTAACCTAACCCTAACCCTAACCCTAACCCTAACCCTAACCCTAACCCTAACCCTAACCCTAACCCTAACCCTAACCCTAACCCTAACCCTAACCCTAACCCTAACCCTAACCCTAACCCTAACCCTAACCTAACCCTAACCCTAACCCTAACCCTAACCCTAACCCTAACCCTAACCTAACCCTAACCCTAACCCTAACCCTAACCCTAACCCTAACCCTAACCCTAACCCTAACCCTAACCCTAACCCTAACCCTAACCCTAACCCTAACCCTAACCTAACCCTAACCACCCTAACCCTAACCCTAACCCTAACCCTAACCTAACCCTAACCCTACCCTAACCCTAACCCTAACCCTAACCCTAACCCTAACCCTAACCCTAACCCTAACCCTAACCCTAAACCCTAACCCTAACCCTAACCCTAACCCTAACCCTAACCCTAACCCTAACCCTAACCCTAACCTAACCTAACCCTAACCCTAACCCTAACCCTAACCCTAACCCTAACCCTAACCCTAACCCTAACCCTAACCCTAACCCTAACCCTAACCCTAACCCTAACCCTAACCCTAACCCTAACCCTAACCCTAACCCTAACCCTAACCCTAACCCTAACCCTAACCCTAACCCTAACCCTAACCCTAACCCTAACCCTAACCCTAACCTACCCTAACCCTAACCCTAACCCTAACCCTAACCCTAACCCTAACCCTAACCCTAACCCTAACCCTAACCCTAACCCTAACCCTAACCCTAACCCTAACCCTAACCCTAAACCCTAACCCTAACCCTAACCCTAACCCTAACCCTAACCTAACCCTAACCCTAACCCTAACCCTAACCCTAACCCTAACCCTAACCCTAACCTAACCCTAACCCTAACCCTAACCCTAACCCTAACCCTAACCCTAACCCTAACCCTAACCCTAACCCTAACCCTAACCCTAACCCTAACCCTAACCCTAACCCTAACCCTAACCCCTAACCCTAACCTAACCCTAACCCTAACCCTAACCCTAACCCTAACCCTAACCCTAACCCTAACCCTAACCCTAACCCTAACCCTAACCCTAACCCTAACCCTAACCCTAACCCTAACCCTAACCCTAACCCTAACCCTAACCCTAACCCTAACCCTAACCCTAACCCTAACCCTAACCCTAACCCTAACCCTAACCCTAACCCTAACCCTAACCCTAACCCTAACCCTAACCCTAACCCTAACCCTAACCCTAACCCTAACCCTAACCCTAACCCTAACCCTAACCCTAACCCTAACCCTAACCCTAACCCTAACCCTAACCCTAACCCTAACCCTAACCCTAACCCTAACCCTAACCCTAACCTAACCACCTAACCCTAACCCTAACCCTAACCCTAACCCTAACCCTAACCCTAACCCTAACCCTAACCCTAACCCTAACCCTAACCCTAACCCTAACCTAACCCTAACCCTAACCCTAACCCTAACCCTAACCCTAACCCTAACCCTAACCCTAACCTAACCCTAACCCTAACCCTAACCCTAACCCTAACCCTAACCCTAACCCTAACCCTAACCCTAACCCTAACCCTAACCCTAACCCTAACCCTAACCCTAACCCTAACCCTAACCCTAACCCTAACCCTAACCCTAACCCTAACCCTAACCTAACCCTAACCCTAACCCTAACCCTAACCCTAACCCTAACCCTAACCCTAACCCTAACCCTAACCCTAACCCTAACCCTAACCCTAACCCTAACCCTAACCCTAACCCTAACCCTAACCCTAACCCTAACCCTAACCCTAACCCTAACCCTAACCCTAACCCTAACCCTAACCCTAACCTAACCCTAACCCTAACCCTAACCCTAACCCTAACCCTAACCCTAACCCTAACCCTAACCCTAACCCTAACCCTAACCTAACCCTAACCCTAACCCTAACCCTAACCCTAACCCTAACCCTAACCCTAACCCTAACCTAACCCTAACCCTAACCCTAACCCTAACCCTAACCCTAACCCTAACCCTAACCCTAACCCTAACCCTAACCCTAACCCTAACCCTAACCCTAACCCTAACCCTAACCCTAACCCCTAACCCTAACCCTAACCCTAACCCTAACCTAACCCTAACCTAACCCTAACCCTAACCCTAACCCTAACCCTAACCCTAACCCTAACCCTAACCCTAACCCTAACCCTAACCCTAACCCTAACCCTAACCCTAACCCTAACCCTAACCCTAACCCTAACCCTAACCCTAACCCTAACCCTAACCTAACCCTAACCCTAACCCTAACCCTAACCCTAACCCTAACCCTAACCCCTAACCCTAACCCTAACCCTAACCCTAACCCTAACCCTAACCCTAACCCTAACCCTAACCCTAACCCTAACCCTAACCCTAACCCTAACCCTAACCCTAACCCTAACCCTAACCCTAACCCTAACCTAACCCTAACCCTAACCCTAACCCTAACCCTAACCCTAACCTAACCCTAACCCTAACCCTAACCCTAACCCTAACCCTAACCCTAACCCTAACCCTAACCCTAACCCTAACCCTAACCCTAACCCTAACCCTAACCCAACCCTAACCCCAACCCCAACCCTAACCCAACCCAACCCTAACCAACCCAACCCCAACCCCAACCCCAACCCCAACCCCAACCCAAACCCCAACCCCAACCCCAACCCTAACCCTAACCCTAACCCTAACCCTAACCCTAACCCTAACCCTAACCCTAACCCTAACCCTAACCCTAACCCTAACCCTAACCCAACCCCAACCCCAACCCAACCAACCCAACCCTAACCCTAACCCTAACCCTAACCCTAACCCTAACCCTAACCCTAACCCTAACCCTAACCCTAACCCTAACCCTAACCCTAACCCTAACCCTAACCCTAACCCTAACCCTAACCCTAACCCTAACCCTAACCCTAACCCTAACCCTAACCCTAACCCTAACCCTAACCCTAACCCTAACCCTAACCTAACCCTAACCCTAACCCTAACCCTAACCCTAACCCTAACCCTAACCCTAACCCTAACCCTAACCCTAACCTAACCCTAACCCTAACCCTAACCCTAACCCTAACCCTAACCCTAACCCTAACCCTAACCCTAACCCTAACCCTAACCCTAACCCTAACCCTAACCCTAACCCTAACCCTAACCCTAACCCTAACCCTAACCCTAACCCTAACCCTAACCCTAACCCTAACCCTAACCCTAACCCTAACCCTAACCCTAACCCTAACCCTAACCCTAACCCTAACCCTAACCCTAACCCTACCCTAACCCTAACCCTAACCCTAACCCTAACCCTAACCCTAACCCTAACCCTAACCCTAACCCTAACCCTAACCCTAACCCTAACCCTAACCCTAACCCTAACCCTAACCCTAACCCTAACCCTAACCCTAACCCTAACCCTAACCCTAACCCTAACCCTAACCCTAACCCTAACCCTAACCCTAACCCTAACCTAACCCTAACCCTAACCCTAACCCTAACCCTAACCCTAACCCTAACCCTAACCCTAACCCTAACCCTAACCCTAACCCTAACCCTAACCCTAACCCTAACCCTAACCCTAACCCTAACCCTAACCCTAACCCTAACCCTAACCCTAACCCTAACCCTAACCCTAACCCTAACCCTAACCCTAACCCTAACCCTAACCCTAACCTAACCCTAACCCTAACCTACCCTAACCCTAACCCTAACCCTAACCCTAACCCTAACCCTAACCCTAACCTAACCCTACCCTAACCCTAACCCTAACCCTAACCCTAACCCTAACCCTAACCCTAACCCCTAACCCTAACCCTAACCCTAACCCTAACCCTAACCCTAACCCTAACCCTAACCCTAACCCTAACCCTAACCCTAACCCTAACCCTAACCCTAACCCTAACCCTAACCCTAACCCTAACCCTAACCCTAACCCTAACCCTAACCCTAACCCTAACCTAACCCTAACCCTAACCCTAACCCTAACCCTAACCCTAACCCTAACCCTAACCCTAACCCTAACCTAACCCTAACCCTAACCTAACCCTAACCCTAACCCTAACCCTAACCCTAACCCTAACCCTAACCCTAACCCTAACCCTAACCCTAACCCTAACCCTAACCCTAACCCTAACCCTAACCCTAACCCTAACCCTAACCCTAACCCTAACCCTAACCCTAACCCTACCCTAACCCTAACCCTAACCTAACCCTAACCCTAACCCTAACCCTAACCTAACCCTAACCCTAACCCTAACCCTAACCCTAACCCTAACCCTAACCCTAACCCTAACCCTAACCCTAACCCTAACCTAACCCTAACCCTAACCCTAACCCTAACCCTAACCCTAACCCTAACCCTAACCCTAACCTAACCCTAACCCTAACCCTAACCCTAACCCTAACCCTAACCCTAACCCTAACCCTAACCCTAACCCTAACCCTAACCCTAACCTAACCCTAACCCTAACCCTAACCTAACCCTAACCCTAACCCTAACCCTAACCCTAACCTAACCCTAACCCTAACCCTAACCCTAACCCTAACCCTAACCCTAACCCTAACCCTAACCCTAACCCTAACCCTAACCCTAACCCTAACCCTAACCCTAACCCTAACCCTAACCCTAACCCTAACCCTAACCTAACCCTAACCCTAACCCTAACCCTAACCCTAACCCTAACCTACCCTAACCCTAACCCTAACCCTAACCCTAACCCCTAACCCTAACCCTAACCCTAACCCTAACCCTAACCTAACCCTAACCCTAACCTAACCCTAACCCTAACCCTAACCCTAACCCTAACCTAACCCTAACCCTAACCCTAACCCTAACCCTAACCTAACCCTAACCCTAACCTAACCCTAACCCTAACCCTAACCCTAACCCTAACCCTAACCCTAACCCTAACCCTAACCCTAACCCTAACCCTAACCCTAACCCTAACCCTAACCCTAACCCTAACCCTAACCCTAACCCTAACCCTAACCCTAACCCTAACCCTAACCCTAACCCTAACCCTAACCCTAACCCTAACCCTAACCCTAACCCTAACCCTAACCCTAACCCTAACCCTAACCCTAACCTAACCCTAACCCTAACCCTAACCCTAACCCTAACCCTAACCCTAACCCTAACCCTAACCCTAACCCTAACCCTAACCCTAACCCTAACCCTAACCCTAACCCTAACCCTAACCCTAACCCTAACCCTAACCCTAACCCTAACCCTAACCCTAACCCTAACCCTAACCCTAACCCTAACCCTAACCCTAACCCTAACCCTAACCCTAACCCTAACCCTAACCCTAACCCTAACCCTAACCCTAACCCTAACCCTAACCCTAACCCTAACCCTAACCCTAACCCTAACCCTAACCCTAACCCTAACCCTAACCCTAACCCTAACCCTAACCCTAACCCTAACCCTAACCCTAACCCTAACCCTAACCCTAACCCTAACCCTAACCCTAACCCTAACCCTAACCCTAACCCTAACCCTAACCCTAACCCTAACCCTAACCCTAACCCTAACCCTAACCCTAACCCTAACCCTAACCTAACCCTAACCCTAACCCTAACCCTAACCCTAACCCTAACCCTAACCCTAACCCTAACCCTAACCCTAACCCTAACCCTAACCCTAACCCTAACCCTAACCCTAACCCTAACCCTAACCCTAACCCTAACCCTAACCCTAACCCTAACCCTAACCCTAACCCTAACCCTAACCCTAACCCTAACCCTAACCCTAACCCTAACCCTAACCCTAACCCTAACCCTAACCCTAACCCTAACCCTAACCCTAACCCTAACCCTAACCCTAACCCTAACCCTAACCCTAACCCTAACCCTAACCCTAACCCTAACCCTAACCCTAACCCTAACTCTAACCATAACTAACCCTAAACCTAACCCTAACTAACCCTAACCCTAACTAACCCTAACCATAACTCTAACTAACCATAACCCAACCCTTACCCAACCCTAACCCAACCCTAACCCAAACCCCTTACCCAACCCAACCCCAAAACAACCCTAACCCTGACCCCTAACCCTAACCCTAACCCTGGCCCTAACCCTAACCCTACCCTAATCCCTAACCCCTATCCCTAACCATAGCCCTAATTCCTAACCCTAAACCAAACCCTAACCCTGACCCTGACCCTAACCCAAAACCCTAACCCTAACCCCAATCCCTAACCCTAACCCTAAATCCTACCCCTAACCCAACCTTAACCTAACCCTCACCCTCACCCTAACCGTAACCCTAACCGCAACCCTAACCCTAAACCCTAACCCCTAACCCAAACCCTAATCCTATCCCTAACCCCTATCCCTAAACCCCAACCCCTAACTCTAAACCCTAACCCTACCTCTAACTCCAACCCTAAACCCTAACACTAGCCCTAACCCTATCCCTAACCCTTAACTTGACCCTGTCCCTAACCCTAACCATAACCCTACCCAACCCTAACCTTAACCCTAAACCCTTTACCTAACCCTTACCCCAACTCCAACCCCAACCCTATTCCCTAACCCTAAACCTAACCCTAAACCCTAACCCTAAACCCTAACCCTAAACCCTAACCCTAAACCCTAACCTCTAACCCAAACCCTAACCTCTGGCCCTAACCCTAACCCAACCCTAACCCTTAACCCTTAACCCTAACCACAACCCTAATTCCTAACCCTAACCCTAACCCCTAACCCTAACCCTAACCCTAAACCCTAACCCTAAACCCTAATCCTAACCCTAAACACTAAACCTAACCCCTAACCCTTAACCCCTACCCCTAACCCCAACCCCTAACCTAACCTTAACCTTAACCATAACCCCTAACCCCAACCCCAACCCTAAGCCCTAACCCTAACCCTAACCCTAAACCCTAACACTAACCCTAAACACTAACCCTAACCCTAACCCTTAACCCTAACCCTAACCCCAACCCCTACCCTAACCCTAAGCTTAACCCCTAACCACTACCCCTAACCCCAACCCTAATCCCTAACTATAAACCCTAACCCTAATGCCAAACCCTAACCCTAACTCTAACACATACCCCTAACCCCAAACCCTAACCCCAACCCCTAACCATAACCCTACCCAACCCAACCCTAACTCTACCCAGCCCCAACCCTAAACCTAAGCCCTAACCTCAAACTAACCCTAGCCCTAACCCTAACCCTACACTCACCCTAAACCTAACCAACCCTAACTAACCCTAATCCTAACCATCCCTAACCCTAACTAACCCTAACTTACCCTAACCCTAACCAACCCTAACTCTAACCCTAACTAACCCTAAACCTAACCCAAACTAACCCTAACCCTAACTAACCCTAACCATAACTCTAACTAACCATAACCCAACCCTAACCCAACCCTAACCCAACCCTAACCCAAACCCCAACCCAACCCCAACCCCAAAACAACCTCTAACCCCTAACCATAACCATTAACCCTAACCCCTGGCCCTAACCCTAACCCTACCCTAATCCCTTACCCCTATCCCCAAC
>JAUIMM010000416.1:35000-37500 GCA_031769625.1 Taudactylus pleione
CCCTTACCCCTATCCCCAACCATACCCCTAACCCCTATCCTTAACCATACCCCTAATCCCTAACCCTAATCCCAAACCCTAACCCTGACCCTGACCCTGACCCTAACCCCAAACCCTAACCCTAACCCCAAACCCTAAACCTAACCCTAAATCCTAACCCTAACCCAACCCTAACCTAACCCACACCCTCACCCTAACCAAAACCCTAACCGCAACCCTAACCCTAAACCCTAACCCCTAACCCCTAACCCAAACCCTAATCCTATCCCTAACCCCTAACCCTAAACCCCAACCCCTAACTCTAAACCCTAACCCTACCTCTAACTCCTAACCCTAAAACCTAAACCCTAACCCTAACACTTAACCCTAACCCTAAACCCTAAACCCTAACTCTAACCCTAAAGCTAACCCTAATCATAACCCTAACCCTAACCCCTAACCCAGACCCCAAAACCTAAACCCAAACTCTATCCCTAACCCTAAACCCTAACCCGCACCCTAACCCTGACACTGACCTTGATCCTGACCCCAACCCTAACCCTAACCCCTAACCCAAACCCTAACCCTGACCCTAACCCCTAACACTAGCCCTTAACCTAACCCTAACCCTTAACTTGACCCTGTCCCTAACCCTAACCGTAACCCTAACCCAGCCCTAACCCTTAACCCTAAACCCTGGCCCTAACGCTAACCCAACCCTAACCCTTAACCCTAAACCCTAACCCTAACCCTAACCCTAACCCTAACCCTAAACCCTAACCCTAACCCTAACCCCAAACCCAACCCTAATAACCAACCCTAAACCGAAAACCCTGAATCCTAACCCCTAACCCTAACCCTTCCCCTAAACCCTAACCCTAAACCCTAACCCTAAATGCTAACCTTAACCCCTACCCCTTACCCTTAACCCTAAACTCAACCCCTACACTAACCAATAACCTTAACCCCTAACCCTAAAATCTAAACGTAACCCTAACCCCTAAACCCTAACGCTAACCCTAATATGTGGCCCTAACCCTAACCCGTAACCCTAAACCCTCACCATAACCCCTAACCCTAAACCCTAACCATAAACCCTAACCTCTAACCCTAACCCTAACCACTGCCCTAACCCTCACCCAACCCTAACCTTAACCCTAAACTGTAAACCCTAACCCTTAACCCTAACCCCAACCCTAACCCCTAACACTGACCCCTAACCCTAACCCTAAACCCTAACCCTAACCATAAACCTTAACACTAACCCTAAACACTAACCCTAACCCCTAACCCTTAACCCTAACCCTATCCCCAACCCCTAACCTAACCCTAAGCTTAACCCCTAACCCCTAACCCCAACCCCTAACTCTAAACCCTAACCCTAACCCTAATGCCAAACCCTAACCCTAACTCTAACACCTACCCCTAACCCCAAACCCTAACCCCAAACCCCTAATCATAACCCTACCCAACCCAACCATAACCCTACCCCAGCCCCAACCCTAAACCTAAGCCCTAACCTAACCCTAGCCCTAACCCTAACCCTACCCTAACCCTAAACCTAACCAACCCTAACTAACCCTAATCCTAACCAACCCTAACCCTAACTAACCCTAACTAACCCTAACCCTAACCAACCCTAACTAACCCTAAACCTATCCCTAACTAACCCTAACCCTAACTAATCCTAACCATATCTCTAACTAACCATAACCCAACCCTAACCCAACCCTAACCCAAACCCCAACCCAACCCCTACCCCAAAACAACCCCTAACCCCTAACCCTAACCAATAACCTAACCCTAACCCCTGGCCCTAACCCTAACCCTACCCTAAACCCTAACTCCTATTCCCAAATATACCCCTAACCCCTATCCTTAACCATACCCCTAACCCCTAACCCTAAACCCAAACCCTAACCCTAACCCTGACCCTGACCCTAACCCCAAACCCTAACCCTAACCCCAAACCCTAAACCTAACCCTAAATCCTAACCCTAACCCAACCCTAACCTAACACTCACCCTCACCCTAACCGTAACCCTACCCGCAACCCTAACCCAAACCCTAACCCCTAACCCAAACCCTAATCCTATCCCTAACCCCTAACCCTAAACCCCAACCCCTAACTCTAAACCCTATCCCTACCTCTAACTCCTAACCCTAACCCTAAAACCTAAACCCTAACCCTAACACTTAACCCTAACCCTAAACCCTAACCCCTAACCCTAAACCCTAACCCTAAACCTAACCCTAAACCCTAACCCTAACCCCTAACCCTAAACCCTAACCATAAACCCTAACCTCTAACCCTAACCCTAACCCCTGGCCCTAACCCTAACCCAACCCTTAACCCTAAACCCTAAACCCTAAACCCTAACCCTTAACCCTAACCCTAGCCCTAACCCTAACCATAACCCTAACCCTAACTAACACAAACCCTAACCAAACCAAACCCTAACTAACCCTAACCCTAACTAACCATAACCCTAACTAACCCTAACCCTAACCCTAACCCTAA
>JAUIMM010000416.1:42500-47500 GCA_031769625.1 Taudactylus pleione
CTAACCCAACCCTAACCCAAACCCCAACCCAACCCCAACCACAAAACAACCTCTAACCCCTAACCCTAACCATTAACCCTAACCCCTGGCCCTAACCCTAACCCTACCCTAATCCCTTACCCCTATCCCCAACCATACCCCTAACCCCTATCCTTAACCATACCCCTAACCCCTAACCCTAAACCCAAACCCTAACCCTGACGCTTACCCTGACCCTAACCTCAAACCCTAACCCTAACCCCAAACCCTAAACCTAACCCTAAATCCTAACCCTAAACCAACCCTAACCCACACCCTCACCCTAACCGTAACCCTAACCGCAACCCTAACCCTAAACCCTAATCCCTAACCCCTAACCCAAACCCTAATCCTATCCCTAACCCCTAACCCTAAACCCCAACCCCTAACTCTAAACCCTAACCCTACCTCTAACTCCTAACCCTAAAACCTAAACCCTAACCCTAACACTTAACCCTAATGCTAAATCCTAAACCCTAACTCTAACCCTAAAGCTAACCCTAATCATAACCCTAACCCCTAACCCAGACCCCAAAACCTAAACCCAAACTCTATCCCTAACCCTAAACCCTAACCCGCACCCTAACCCTGACACTGACCTTGATCCTGACCCCAACCCTAACCCTAACCCCTAACCCAAACCCTAACCCTGACCCTAACCCCTAACACTAGCCCTTAACCTAGCCCTAACCCTTAACTTGACCCTGTCCCTAACCCTAACCGTAACCCTAACCCAGCCCTAACCCTTAACCCTAAACCATGGCCCTAACGCTAACCCAACCCTAACCCTTAACCCTAACCCTAAGCCTTAACCCTAACCCCAAACCCAACCCTAATCCCCAACCCTAAACCAAAAACCCTGAATCCTAACCCCTAACCCTAACCCTTTCCCTAAACCCTAACCCTAAACCCTAACCCTAACCCCAACCCTAACCCTAACCCCAACCCATAACCCTAACTCTAAAGCCTAACCCTAACCCTAGCCCTACCCTAACCCCTAACCATAAACCCTAACCCCTAACCCTAAACCCTAACCCTAAACCCTAACCCTCAACCTAACCCTAAACCCTATCCCTAACCCCTAACCCCTAACCCTAAACCCTAACCATAAACCCTAACCTCTAACCCTAACCCTAAACACTGGCCCTAACCCTCACCCAAACTAACCCTTAAACCTAAACCGTAAACCCTAACCATTAACGCTAACCCCAACACTAATCCCTAACCCCTAACTCTAACCCTAACCCTAAACCCTAAACCCTAACCCTAACCCTAAACCCTAACACTAACCCTAAACACTAACCCTAACCCCTAACCCTTAACCCTAACCCTAACCCCAACCCCTAACCTAATCCTAAACTTAACCCCTAACCACTAACCCCTAACCCCAACCCTAATCCCTAACTATAAACCCTAACCCTAATGCCAAACCCTAACCCTAACTCTAACACATACCCATAACCCCAAACCCTAACCCCAACCCCTAACCATAACCCTACCCAACCCAACCCTAACCCTACCCCAGCCCCAACAATAAACCTAAGCCCTAACCTAAAACTAACCCTAGCCTTAACCCTAACCCTACCCTCACCCTAAACCTAACCAACCCTAATCCTAACCAACCCTAACCCTAACTAACCCTAAATTACCCTAACCCTAACCAACCCTAACTCTAACCCTAACTAACCCTAAACCTAACCCTAACTAACCCTAACCCTAACTAACCCTAACCATAACTCTAACTAACCATAACCCAACCCTAACCCAACCCTAACCCAACCCTAACCCAAACCCCAACCCAACCCCAACCCCAAAACAACCCCTAACCCCTAACCCTAACCATTAACCCTAACCCCTGGCCCTAACCCTAACCCTACCCTAATCCCTTACCCCTATCCCCAACCATACCCCTAACCCCTATCCTTAACCATACCCCTAATCCCTAACCCTAATCCCAAACCCTAACCCTGACCCTGACCCTGACCCTAACCCCAAACCCTAACCCTAACCCCAAACCCTAAACCTAACCCTAAATCCTAACCCTAACCCAACCCTAACCTAACCCACACCCTCACCCTAACCATAACCCTAACCGCAACCCTAACCCTAAACCCTAACCCCTAACCCCTAACCCAAACCCTAATCCTATCCCTAACCCCTAACCCTAAACCCCAACCCCTAACTCTAAACCCTAACCCTACCTCTAACTCCTAACCCTAAAACCTAAACCCTAACCCTAACACTTAACCCTAACCCTAAACCCTAAACCCTAACTCTAACCCTAAAGCTAACCCTAATCATAACCCTAACCCTAACCCCTAACCCAGACCCCAAAACCTAAACCCAAACTCTATCCCTAACCCTAAACCCTAACCCGCACCCTAACCCTGACACTGACCTTGATCCTGACCCCAACCCTAACCCTAACCCCTAACCCAAACCCTAACCCTGACCCTAACCCCTAACACTAGCCCTTAACCTAACCCTAACCCTTAACTTGACCCTGTCCCTAACCCTAACCGTAACCCTAACCCAGCCCTAACCCTTAACCCTAAACCCTGGCCCTAACGCTAACCCAACCCTAACCCTTAAACCTAAACCCTAACCCTAACCCTAACCCTAACCCTAACCCTAAACCCTAACCCTAACCCTAACCCTAAACCCAACCCTAATCCCCAACCCTAAACCGAAAACCCTGAATCCTAACCCCTAACCCTAACCCTTCCCCTAAACCCTAACCCTAAACCCTAACCCTAAATGCTAACCTTAACCCCTACCCCTTACCCTTAACCCTAAACTCAACCCCTACACTAACCAATAACCTTAACCCCTAACCCTAAACTCTAAACGTAACCCTAACCCCTAAACCCTAACGCTAACCCTAACCCAACCCTAACCCTTAAACATAAACCCTAACCCTAACCCTAACCCTAACCCTAAACCCTAACCCTAACCCCTACCCTAACCCTAACAATTAACCCTTACCCCTAACCCTAACCCCTTACCCCAACCCTAACCCTAACCCTAACCCTAACCCTAACCCTAACCCTAACCCTAACCCTATCCCTATCCCTAACCCCAACTACTAACCCTAACCCAAACCCTAATCCTAACCCTAACCCAAACACTACCCAACCCAACCCTAACCCTACCCCAAACCTAAACCCTAACCCTACCCTAACCCTAACCCTAGCCCTAACCATAACCCTAACCCTAGCCCTAACCCTAACCCCTAACCATACCCTACCCAACCCTAACCCTAACTAACTCTAACCCTAACCAACCCTAACACTAACTAACCCTAACCCTAACCAACCCTAACCCTAACTAACCATAACCCCAGCTAACCCTAACTAACCCTAACCCTAACCCTAACTAAGCCTAACCCTAACCCAACCTTAACCCAACCATAACCCTAACCCAAACCCCAACCCCAAACCTACCACTAACCCCAAAACCTAACCCCTAACCCTAACACTAACCCCTAACTCCAAACCCCAAACCCTATCCCTAACCTAACCATAACTCTAAACCCTGACCCTAACCCAAACCCCAAACCCCTAACCCTAACCCCAAACCCCAAACCCTAACCCCTAACCCTATCCCCTATCCCTAACTCAACCCTAACTCTCACCCTAACCCCTAACACCAACCTTAACCCTAACCTAACCATAACTCTAAACCCTATCCCTAAACCCTAACCCTAACCCCAACCCTAACCCCAACCCCTAACCATAACTCTAAAGCCTAACCCTTACCCTAACCCTAGCCCTACCCTAACCGCTAACCCTAAACCCTAACCCCTATCCCTAAACCCTAACCCTAAACCCCAAGCCCTATCCCCAAACCCTAACCCAAAACCCCTAACCCTAAACCCTAACCCTATTCCCTAACCCTAACCATAACCCTAACCCAACCCTAACCCAACCCTCACCCTCACCCTTACCCTAAACCATAACCCATAACCACTAAACCCTAACACCTAACCCCTAACCCTAACCCCTAACACTAAACCCTAACTCTTACCCTAACAGCCTAACCCTAACCCTAAACCTAACACCTAACCCTAATCCTAAACCCTAACCCTTAAGCCTAACCCTAAACCCTAACCCTACCCTAACCCAAACCCTAACCGTAAACCCTAACCCTATACCTGGCCCTAACCCTAACACTAAACCCTAACCATAAACCTAACCCTAACCCCTAACCCTAACCCTAACCCCTTGCCCTAACCCTAACCTTAACCCCTAACCCCAACCCCAACCCTAACCCCTAACTCTAACCCCTAACCCTAACACTAATGCCAAACGCTAACCCTAACTCTAATCCCTACCCCTAACCCCAAACCCTAACCCCAACCCCTAACCATAACCCCTAAACCTAACCCTAAACCCTAACCTTACCCAACCAAACCCTAACCCTACACCACCCCCAACCCTAAACCTAAACCCTAACCTAACCCTAACCCTAACCCTAGCCCTTACCCTAACCCTACCCTAACCCTAAACCTAACCAGCCCTAACTAACCCTAACCAACCCTAACCCTAACTAACCCTAACCCTAACCAACCCTAACTCTAACCATAACTAACCCTAAACCTAACCCTAACTAACCCTAACCCTAACTAACCCCAACCATAACTCTAACTAACCATAACCCAACCCTTACCCAACCCTAACCCAACCCTAACCCAAACACCTTACCCAACCCCAACCCCAAAACAACCCCTAACCCTGACCCCTAACCCTAACCCTAACCCCTGGCCCTAAACCTAACCCTACCCTAATCCCAAACCCCTATCCCTAACCATACCCATAACCCCTAACCCTAAACCCAAACCCTAACCCTGACCCTGACCCTAACCCAAAACCCTAACCCTAACCCCAATCCCTAACCCTAACCCTAAATCCTAACCCTAACCCAACCTTAACCTAACCCTCACCCTCACCCTAACCATAACCCTAACCACAACCCTAACCCTA
>JAUIMM010000416.1:52500-290000 GCA_031769625.1 Taudactylus pleione
CAGAGGCAAGCGTTCCCAGTGATGCAGTGTGTGGGTGACGTCATGACGTCACCCGCGACATGAGGAGCCTGCCCCGCGCCTGCTGGATCTAGTTAGATCCAGTCAGAGCGAGGCAGCGGTAGCAAGAATGGGAGCGCAAGTGGTGAGCAAGTTAAGGTAAGTTCTGGGCTGGGGCTGGGGCTGGGACTGGGACCAGTCTGGGGGCACTGCCTAAGGGGCACTATTTAACCCTGGGGGCACTGCATAAGGGACCAGACTGGGGGCACTGCATAAGGGACCAGCCTGGGGGCACTGCATAAGGGACACTATTTAAGTCTGGGGGCACTGCATAAGGGGACAGCCTGGGGGCACTACATAGGGGCATTACTTCAGCCTGGGAGCACTGCATAAGGGCAAAGCAAAACTACAGGGGGCAATGCATAAAGGGGAAAACTACAGGGGGCACTCTATAAAGGGCACAAATACAGGGGGCACTGCATATGGGGATAACTACAGGGGGCACTACATAATGGGCACTTTTGACTGATCGCCAGTGGGGGAGCAGCCTGAGACCTGTCAGGCTGGAATGGTAAGGGAGATACCACTTTTTCCCGGCGCGTGCATTATTGCGAAGGCCCCCACCTGACTTCTTCTTGATGCCACCCAGCTGGAAAAAATTTCTGGGGAGAACACTGCAGTACCCCCTATAATTGTGCCCCTTATAGTTTTGCCCCTTATGCAGTGCCCCCTAATGTAGTGCCCCTTATGCAGTAACCCCAACCCAGTACTTACCTGACCATACTGGCTCCCGCTGCTTCCGCCACTGACTGGATCTAACTAGATCCAGCAGGTGCACAGGTCAGGCTCCTCACTGGGAATGCTGGCCTCTGAAGCAATCAGAGGTTTCTTTAGCCTCTGACCACTTCAGAGGCCAGCGTTCACAATTCAAATGGTGGGAGCCACATCACAAAACTAAAAGAGTCGCATGCTGCTAGAGAGCAGTGGGTTGGCTACCCCTGCCCTACCCTAACTTCTAATCATAACCCCTAACCCTACCCCTAAACTAACCCTACCTTAACCCAACCATAACCACTAAATTTATCCCTAATCCCTCATCCTTACTCTAACCATAACCTTAATTTCTATCTCTAACCTCTAACCCTAGACTAACCCTACCAACCCTAACCCTACTTACACTAACCCAAACCCGAAACCTGTCCCTAACACTAACCGCAACCCTATACCCCAAACCCTACCCTAACCCCTACCCCTAAACACTAACCCAACCCTAACCCACTAAACCCTAACCCTAGACCCTGACCCCAACCCACGACTAACCCAAACCCAAACCCCTAAACCGTAACCCTAATCCTTATGATCAGCATATGGAATTGATAGTCTGCATTGTCATATGTACTGGATCAGCATAGGGAATGGATAGGCTGTATTGTCATGTGTACTGTATCAGCATAGGGAATGGATAGGCTGCATTGTCATATGTACTGGATCTGCATAGGGACTGGATAGGCTGCACATATGTGTATAGAATCAGTATAGGAAATGGATCGGGTGTATTGCCATGTGTACAGGGTCAGTATAGGGAATGGATCGGCTGTATTGTCATGTGTATAGAGGGCCTGATTCAGATCGCACGGCTGCATTCGCACGCACCCGCTAGCTGTGAAAATATGCTAATGAATGAAATCACACAGCAACTGCAGCACTATAGCAAGATGCCCATCACTGTATAAAGCCGCCCATTTCCCATGACATGCAAGTCAGCAAAAACATAGGTAACATCGGAACCATATGCACAGTTGTGGTGGACCAGACCCTACCTCACAAACTGGGAATCGATAGGCTGCACATATGTGTATTAAATCAGTATAGGGAATGGATCGGGTGTATTGCCATGTGTACAGGTTCAGTATAGGGAATGGATAGGCTGCATTGTCATATTGAATGGATCAGCATAAAGAATGGATAGGCTGCATTGTCATGTGTACTGGATCAGCATAAAGAATGGATCGGCTGCAATGTCATGTGGAATGGATCAGCATATGGAATGGATCGGCTGTATTGTCATGTGTACTGGATCAGCATATGGAATGGATCGGCTGTATTGTCATGTGGAATGAATCAGCATATGGAATGTATAGGCTACATTGTTATGTGTACTGGATCAGCATAAAGAATGGATCGGCTGCATTGTCATGTGTACTGGAGCAGAATATGGAATGGATCGGCTGTATTGTCATGTGGGATGGATCAGCATATGGAATGGATAGGCTGCATTGTCATATGTCCTGGATCAGCATAGGGAATGGATCGGCTGCACATATGTGTATAGATTCAGTAAAGGAAATGGATAAGGCTGCACATGTGTATAGAATCAGTATAGGGAATGGATCGGTTGTATTGCCATGTGTACAGGATCAGTATAGGGAATGGATAGGCTGCATTGTCATGTGTACTGGATCAGTACTGTGAATGGATAGTATGCATTGTCATATGTACTGCATCAGCATAGGGAATAGATAGGCTGCACATATGTGTATAGAATCAGTATAAAGAATGGATCGGGTGCATTGTAATGTGTACTGGATCAGCATATGGAATGGATAGGCTGCATTGTCATATGTACTGGATCAGCATAGGGAATGGATAGGCTGCACATATGTGTATAGAATCAGCATAGGGAATGGATCGGCTGCACATATGTGTATAGATTCAGTAAAGGAAATGGATAAGGCTGCACATGTGTATAGAATCAGTATAGGGAATGGATCGGTTGTATTGCCATGTGTACAGGATCAGTATAGGGAATGGATAGGCTGCATTGTCATGTGTACTGGATCAGTACTGTGAATGGATAGTATGCATTGTCATATGTACTGCATCAGCATAGGGAATAGATAGGCTGCACATATGTGTATAGAATCAGTATAAAGAATGGATCGGGTGCATTGTAATGTGTACTGGATCAGCATATGGAATGGATAGGCTGCATTGTCATATGTACTGGATCAGCATAGGGAATGGATAGGCTGCACATATGTGTATAGAATCAGTATAGGGAATGGATCGGGTGTATTGCCATGTGTACAGGGTCAGTATAGGGAATGGATCGGCTGTATTGTCATGTGTATAAAGAGCCTGATCCAGCACGGATCGCACGGCTGCGTTTGCACGCACCTGCTAGCTGCAAAAATATGCTAATGAATGCAATCGCATGGCAGCCGCAGCACTATACCAAGGCGCCCATCTCTGTATAAAGCTGCCCACTTCCCATGACATGCACGGTCAGCAAAAACACTGGTAACATCGGAACCATTAGCAACAGTTGTGGTTGATCTGACCCTACCTAACAAACTGCTTAACTTCTTGTCGCCATCTAGACCTCTGCCAGCATATACAATTGCAGGTGCTTAATTATGCATGCTCCTTACCCTAACCCCAAACCCTAACCCTAAATTCTATCCCTAATCCCAACCCTAATGCTACCCCAACCCTAACCCCCAACCCAACCTCAACTCAACTCTAACCCTAACCCTGCTCTACCCCTAATCATTATAATCAGCATATGGAATGGATAGGCTGCACTGTCATATGTACTGGATCAGCATAGGGAATGGATCGGCTGCACATATGTGTATACAATCAGTATAGGGAATGGATCGGGTGTATGGCCATGTGTACAGGGTCAGTATAGGGAATGGATAGGCTGTATTGTCATGTGTACTGGATCAGCATAGGGAATGGATAGTATGCACATATGTGTATAGAATCAGTATAGGGAATGGATCAGGTGTATTGTCATGTGTACAGGGTCAGTATAGGGGATGGATAGGCTGCATTGTCATGTGTACTGGATCAGCATAGGGAATTGATAGTGTGCACATATGTGTATAGAATCAGTATAGGAAATGGATCGGGTGTATTGCCATGTGTACAGGGTCAGTATAGGGAATGGATCGGCTGTATGGTCATGTGGAATGGATCAGCATAAGGAATGGATCGGCTGTATTGTCATGTGTACTGGATCAGCATATGGGATAGGTTGCACATATGTGTATAGAATCAGTATAAGGAATGGATCGGCTGTATTGTCATGTGGAATGGATCAGCATATGGAATGATTTGGCTGTATTGCCATGTGTACAGGATCAGTATAGGGAATGGATCGGATGCATTATCATGTGTACTGGATCAGCATAAAGAATGGATCGGCTGTATTGTTATGTGTACAGGGTCAGTATAGGGAATGGATAGGAGATTTGTCATGTGTACTGGATCAGCATAGGGAATGGATAGTCTGCACATATGTGTATAGAATCAGTATAGGGAATGGATCTGCTGTATTGTCATGTGGAATGGATCAGCATATGGAATGGTTCAGCTTTATTGCCATGTGTACTGGATCAGCATAGGGAATCGATCGGCTGCATTATCATGTGGAATGGATCAGCATATGGAATGATTTGGCTGTTTTGCCATGTGTACAGGATCAGTATAGGGAATGGATAGGCTGCATTATCATGTGTACTGGATCAGCATAAATAATGGATCAGCTGTATTGTCATATGTACAGGGTCAGTATAGGGAATGAATAGGCTGCATTGTCATGTGTACTGGATCAGCATAGGGAATGGATAAGCTGCACATATGTGTATAGAATCAACATAGAGAATGGATCGGGTGTATTGCCATGTGTACTGGATCAGCACATGGAATGAATCGGCTGTATTCTCATGCGGAATGGATCAGCATATGGAATGGATCGGCTGTATTGTCATGTGTACTGGATCAGCATAGGGAATGGATAGTCTGCACATATGTGTATAGAATCGGTATAGGGAATGGATCGGCTGTATTGTCATGTGGAATGGATCAGCATATGGAATGGTTCAGCTTTATTGCCATGTGTACTGGATCAGCATAGGGAATCGATCGGCCGCATTATCATGTGGAATGGATCAGCATATGGAATGATTTGGCTGTTTTGCCATGTGTACAGGATCAGTATAGGGAATGGATAGGCTGCATTATCATGTGTACTGGATCAGCATAAAGAATGGATCGGCAGTATTGTCATATGTACAGGGTCAGTATAGGGAATGAATAGGCTGCATTGTCATGTGTACTGGATCAGCATAGGGAATGGATAGGCTGCACATATGTGTATAGAATCAGTATAGAGAATGAATCGGGTGTATTGCCATGTGTACTGGATCAGCACATGGAATGGATCGGCTGTATTCTCATGTGGAATGGATCAGCATATGGAATGGTTCGGCTGTATTGCCATGTGCACTGGATCAGCATAAAGAATGGATCGGCTGCATTATTATGTGGAATGTATCTGCATATGGAATGATTCGGCTGTATTGCCATGTGTACAGGATCAGTATAGGGAATGGATAGGCTGCATTATCATGTGTACTGGATCAGCATAAAGAATGGATCGTCTGTACTGTCATGTGTACAGGGTCAGTATAGGTAATGGATAGGTTGCATTGTCATGTGTACTGGATCAGCATAGGGAATAGATAGGCTGCACATATGTGTATAGAATCAGTATAGAGAATGGATCAGCTGTATTGTCATGTGAAATGGATCAGCATATGGAATGGATCGGCTGTATTGTTATGTGTACTGGATCAGCATAAAGAATGGATCGGCTGTATTGTCATGTGTATAAAGGGCCTGATTCAGCACGGATCGCACCTCTGCGTTTGCACGCACCTGCTAATATGCTAATGAATGCAATCGCACGGCAACCGCAGCACTATACCAAGACGCCCATCACTGTATAAAGGCGCCCACTTCCCATGACATGCAAGTCAGCAAAAACATTGGTAACATCAGAAACATACGCACAGTTGTGGTGGACCTGACCCTACCTCACAAACTGCTAAACTTCCTGTCGCCATCTAGACCTCTGCCAGCATATACAATCAAATGGGGCTTAATTATGCACGCCCCTGTAACAGCGTTCAAATGCACAGGTACGCCTGCATCCCCCTGACCACCCCCCCACTCCACCCCCAAATGGTCAATTCAAGTCAATCACTATGCGATTGGACTGTGTGCTCACTGCGATTGCTTCCTGATCGCAGCGGACGGTTCTCGCACTGCGACGGATTGGCTGACATCAGTAATGCATCTAATTTCCTGTGAAATTGAAGACTGTATTCTTGTAAATATGATGTCAGACAATGTGCTCCATATTCCGCTGTGTTTATAAATAGGTGTTAGACGTAAACTGGGTATAATGCACAGATGGCTGATAAATTAGTAAATAAGTGGATGAAATAAGTAATATTTTAATTATAGAAATAGGAGTAGTTTGAGTACAGATAAAGTAGTCAGAGTATCAGGTGGTGATATCACTCTTTATCATCACTTTTGTTACCGCTTCTTCGTACGTATGAAGTCCCAGACCCTGGGGGAGACCCAGTCCGCGGGTGAGACCCAGTCCCTGGGGGAGACACAATCCGCGGGGGAGACCCAGTCCGCGGGGGAGATCCAGTCCCTGGGGGAGACCCAGTCCGCGGGGGAGACCCAGTTCCTGGGGGAGACACAGTCCGCGGGGGAGACCCAGTCCCTGGGGGAGATCCAGTCCCTGGGGGAGACCCAATCCGCGGGGGAGACCCAGTCCCTTGGGGAGACCCAGCCCGCGGGGGAGTTTGGGATCTTCCCAGCAGATGCCTTGTGTTGTGTCAGTAGTGCTGCTGAAGTTTTCTTGTACTCGCAGCTTCTTTTTATCCCACACGTGTGCATTGGAGCCGCACACTAACTACCACCTAGGGGGACAAGACATCACTGGGGTGGTGATTCTACGTAACACCTAGTAATAAAAGAATGTATTTGGTAAATGAGTGACTAAGAGATATCACTCTGAATAGTAAATGCATAGAGATATCTTGTGTATCGCTCTCTCTGAATCATTTCTTCTTGTTTGCAGCAATGATACAGAATGAATAATGCACAAAGTAATTATCCCAATCAGATATACCCAGGAATAGATTTGGAAGCCAGAGATTGTGGGGGCGGAATATAAACATTATGTCATGGAATCAGATTCCTCATCTTAACAGCTCATCAAAACAATTGTCTCTTGGTACTGACAGAAAATAGATTGTTGTAATATTACATATAGACTCTGCTATCAGACTGTTCTCTGTTCTGCGTGACATATTTGTGGTCCCCCCAAATCTGGGAGTACCCCATGCTGAATATCATTATATATATGTAATATGTCACCTTATTACCCTATGTTAAGGGTCACCTTGTATATAGACATATATGTAAATGTGTTTATTTGTATACAAATATGGTTGGTTTGCTGTAATGGTGCATACACATGGTCAGATTAAATGGACGATTTCAACAATAACGATATCGTTGATCAAGGGTCTTTGTAGTAGTTGGGGAATGGTGCATGTGCTGGATGTTCGATAACGATCATCCAGCACATGTAGTGGTGCGTACACTCTGGGCGATAAAGTGGACGACTGAACGATAACGATATCAGTCGTCCACTTTATCGTCCATTTTTAACACCAAAAAGATGAACGATGACGACGACGCGCGTTCCCGCGGGTCGTTCGTCATCATCGTTTATCGGGCTGACATGCAGGTCAACCTGACGATCTCGTCAGGTGGCTGCATGTCAGGGAATGGGGGAGAGAGCCCGGCACTGAACGATATTGTTAATGATATCGTTCAGCGGCTGTGCTCAATGTCACGAACGACATTGAGCATAGCCTGCTGGGGACAACACTACACGATATCGCTCAGGGAGCATATCGTCTAGTGTGTACCCACCATAGGATGATCAGACAACGATATCTGATTTGAACGTGTGAACGAACCATTACTTGTATTTATTATAACTATATGGTTTCTATGTGGTTCCCCTTGGAAAAGAAACCCCTTTTGCAGGACATAAATGATCCCTTTATGTCCTGCCCTAGAGCTCGACACTGGGATGATGAAAATCAACTGGGGCCTGGGGGGAGAAGCCTCATTGCTATGGACGGGTAACTGACACACAATTTAAGCTGGAGCGAGAGGGTAGCCCGTGTGTTTGGCAGGAAGGGAGCCGACACATGCTGGGGAGGTGAATAAACCATAAAAGGACCCTGCACCAGACCGCTGAGCGGCAGCGAGCGCAGCCTGAGGGAACCCTTCCAGAGGAGAGACCCGTACACCAGCGCTCACCTGAGGGACTGCAGGGACAGGTGGGAGGGTCACTGGCAGCGGTGAGGACCGGAGCACTAGTGCTTCCGACAGCTGCTGACGTCAGGAGGAACGAGGGACCTTCTGTCAGTGTGTGCAGACAAGGGAGGCGGATCTGCTCGGCCAGGAGGTGGCAGCCGAGAGACCCTCTGAGAGAGGACAATAGCCAGAGGGCAGAGACTTCTACGGTGACGAGAAGCGCCTTGAGAGGTCGGTAGTGTGCATCAATCACAGCCCTGCCGGAATACATTACCATCCACCTTACAGCACTAGTCAATTATAACTTTAGGGCCATCTTCAATTTGAGGCGAAGAGTCAGTTGCCGGACTATTTGCCATCATTGGAGTTTTTGGAAGAGAAAAAGTATTGGGCGCGTGCCCGCGTATCCCCGTATTCAATTTCAAATAGGCGGAAAGGTAAGTAGCGAAAAGTCCTGTCACTTTTGGAGAAATCAGCCTGTCACCCCCCAAAAGATGCACTAACACGGGGAATCACTATGGGTACCCCCGAAAAGCCCTGCTAACGGTATTTTGGGTTTTTAAACAGAATCTACAGGCGCTTTAATGCGTCTTTAACAAAGTGGTGAAGAATAGCATTTAGCAACATTTTTTTTTTCAATAACTAGTCCCATCAAATTTGGGGTACATAAAAATGGGTGCAAGCATATTTTTAATTGAATATGGCCCTTAGTTGCAGAGGATGCTTAGGGCCGTATTCAATTTGGAGCAAAAAGCTGTTCTCTGCGAAACTTTTTCGCCAATGACGTCATTTTCACCAATTTGAGTTATCCCCATATTCAATTTGTCGGACTTTCAACGGTGCGAAAAGTAAATGCATTAGACCCTGCGATAAAGTATCACTTATGAATAGGTTGCGTAAAAAAGTGCAGAATTGAGGTTTTGGGGTGCAGACTTCCAAAAACCATGAAACACCCCTTGAACAGGCCCCCAAATGTATTCTGAGTCAAAAAAAGTACCTTAGGACACCCAAAAAAAGCACTTTCATTTTGGGGGCGGAAAAAAACAAAGTTGGGGGACAAACTTCTAAACTAGCGAAATAGACTCAGGAGGGGTCCCCAAGTATGCCCCAGGTGTTTTTTTGATTGCAGGTGGTTGCGAGTGGTGGATTTTTCACGTTTAAAAAAAAATCACATTAGCCACTTTAAAATATGCTTGCACCAATTTTCAAGTACCCCAAATTTGGTGGGACTAGTCGTTTTTAAAAAAAAACTTACTAAATGCTATTCTTCATCACTTTTTAAAAGACGCTAAACAGCAGCTATTGAGACAGTTTAAAGACCCCACATAGCTTTAGCAGGGCTATTCGGGGTTATCCATAGTGAACCCCATGTCAGAGCACCTTTTGGGGGGTGTCAGGCTGATTTCCCCAAAAGTGACAGGACTTTTTGCCAATTTTGTCTTCGCCGGGTCCCGTTTTCACTGTTTTGGATTGAATACGGGGATACGCGAGGACGAGCACAATGGGTTTTCGAACCTGAAACCTGCGATGATGGCGAAAAGTCCGGCAACTGACTTTTTGCTCCAAATTGAATATGCCCCTTAGTGTCACCTTCATGCCTGTTCAGTAGACACTGTAGCTGCACATCCATGTAGAATAGCTTCAGTGAGGAAGAGCAGCCAGCAATCCCCTAACTAGTGATTTGCTTAGCCCAAAGCACATACCCCAGCTATTTTATTGCAGTGACCTGTGGGCAGCTGTTTGTCTCAACAATAGAAACATTTAATATTTTAATATTATATAAATACAAGCCAAGGATTAGTTCCAAGGATTTTAATTGCTCTTAAGTCAATTAATTAACTTTCCTGTATATACTAAAATTGAAAGCTAGCAGACGGTGCAGAGGTGTTAAGGCTCCTATCCATTAGACGACTGTTTGAACAATCCAACCAAAATCATGAGGTTTTGCTTGGAATGTTCAAACAGTCGTCTAATGGATAGCCGGCAAGGACCAGTGATGCGCATGCACGCTGGGTCCTTGCCATCCCCAATCATCTGTGGAACATGCCCGTCAACCTGACAACGAGTGTCAGGTTCACAAGTTCTCAGTACAGGAGTCTCCTGTACTGAGTGACATTCAGTGCGGGCACCGCACCCGGCGACCTGAAGGACCTGGATAGGCCCCTTTATGGGATTCGCTTTCAGCTGCAAGATGAAGGAAATAGTTTGATATTATTGCAGCATTAAAGAAACAAAACCAAGGCATACACTCAGCAAGGCAATTGAGTTAAAGATACTGACATGTTGAGGCTAAAGTAATTAAAGGGAAGCGGAATTCTATAAAAACCTATAGCTTGGTATGAAGGGATTTTAATAAAAGCCTTCATATAGTGTTCTGCCAGAAACCTCAACTTATTTAAACTAAATGGCCCTAGAAGCATACCACCCATGTGCACCACCTCTACAAAAAGTGCTGGACTTTATGGATCTCCAGCCTGGGCTTATTAGTAGTCAGGTGTCAATGCTTTGGCCCGGGGGACCCAGCAAAAGGGTATCCCGGCTGTGGTTGCTAGAAAGAGTCTGGTGCTGGTTGCAGACAATACGGGATACCCCTACTCATTTTGGCCCCTGTATTTCCACAACCAGGATTGGCTCACTGTGCCTGGTGCTGGTTTATGAAAATATGGAGGACCCCTATGTAATTTTTCCCCCATATTTTCTCAACCAGGAGCGGCTCAATAGAGCCTGGTGCTGGTTCTTAAAATACAGGGGAACCCTACCCATTTTTTCCCCTATATTTTAAGATCTAAGACAGGCTCAACAAAGCCTGGGGATGATTTTGCTTTTAGGGGGAACCCCATATAATTTTTTGTTTGTTTTTTAAGTTTATTAAAGGGTGATTTTCTTCAGATAGGGTGACTAATAAATTATTTTTCACACACAGTACTCTGGCAGATATTTTTCAGTCAGAAATTCTATACACCCTAAATTTAGTGGGGTATAAGGATAATTACTCCCAGATGTTGATTTGAATCTGATAGTGAAAAACAGAACTGTTTAAATTAGGGATGTACACCGGACCATTTTTGACGGATTTAGATTTGATTCTAATTCACCGTTCAGCTTTGGATTTGGATTTGGATTTGCCAAACTGCAGTGACTGGCTTTGGATTTGGATTTTTTTTACAAAAATTGACAAAAAAAGCTAAAATCACATAAATTGGTTTTTTTTGTCTTCCTAGAGTATTACCAACCTCAATAACATTAATTTCCAGTCAATTTAGAACACCTCAAAGCTTATAATATTGTTTTCAACATTATTGGCCAAAGGTTGTAGTGAGCTGACTGGTTACTAAGTGACAGAGCAGCGGCACAACGACACAGACACCACAGTATAAAGCACATTTATGACACAATGCCACACAGCAGTGGCAGAAATGAAAAGTAGTGCACCCACCCAGTGGGGTACGGCCAGCAGAATCAGAGTACTTGTTTACAAAGTGGGCTACAGCCCTAGGAGTCACAGTGCACAATCTTATTCACATTACACCACACATAGTGCCCCTGATTCACATTACACCATAAAGTAGTGTCTCTTATTTATGTTATGACACACAGTAGTGCCCCTTTTACACAATGCCCAAAGTAGTGCCCCTTTTACACAATGTCCACAGTAGTATGCCCCCCCAGTAGCTGTGCCCCCCAGTAGTGCCTTATACACATAAAAAAAAAACTTACCTGTATCCCCGCTCCTGGCCGTCCGCTCTACTGTCACACGCCAAGGAGGGAGCCGGAAGACGGAGCTCATGAGTGAGCTCCAGCTGGCTCCCTCCATGCAGCAGCCAATGAGAGTCTGTGTGACTCTCATTGGCTGCTGTAACAAACACACAACTGCCGGTGGCGGCTGTGTGTTTGTTCTGTGTAGGGCAGACCGCTATCACAGCAGTCTGCCCTACACAATAGCGAGAATCCAACATCAGGTGGCCGCCATTCGGCCCCAAACGGGGATCTGAGTCAGGCGGGGAACACCCGAACAGCGTTCGGGTGGACTCGGATCCCCTATGTTCGGAACGGTTCGGATTCCACAGAATCCGAGACGCTCATCTCTAGTTTAAATAAAGATATGCATATTAATGTGTTGATATACAAATGAACCACGCTATCTGGTGAATGGACATTTAAGAGCCTACATAAGAATTCTCTATAGAAATGATTATATGGTATGGTAACATCTCTTAATGTGGTGATACATAATGAGCCACGCTATTTGGTGGACTGGTAATTAACTAGAGAGCCTGCATAAGGATTCCCTATATGGATATATGACTATTATATGATAAGTCAATACCCCTCAGAAGCAGCCTTAACCACTTAACTGACTAATTCTTTTTCCAAAAACCATTCCAAAATTGTCGGTTTCTTTTATGATTGAATTAGGTCAAGAACATAATTTTATACTTATCCATCACTATTTTATTTGAAAAAAAAATATTTTTTTTAAACCCAGTATACCATAAAAATAGCAATTTTTATGGTATACTGCAGTGATGGCCATTGACAGCTGAACTATCGATGGTTCAACCATCGTTAGAAACCATCAGTTGTTCAGCGATTGGTTGAGATCAGTGTAGGCCACAACTGCCGATGTTTCCTAAACATTGATTGAGGGTTGCCATTGATGGTGCAACATTAATGGTCACCAGCAATGGCAAACCACTTGTTTTCAGTCAGACCATTGATGGTTTGCAAACCATTGATGGTCGGTTGCCATTCCTAAGCAGAGGTACTGCGATATCTATCGATATATATATATATATATAATTATATATATATATAAATATATAACAGCAACAAATAAACGGTGGCACTCAAGGTAATTGCCTTGACAAAGGCATACTGTGGTCACGAAACGTTGGTGTTTACTATGGATATTTGAATACACATTTCTTTATGGAAATCTCTGAGTGCCACCATTTATTTGTTGCTGTTATTGAATTGGATTGATGCGGAAGGCACCGGAGTTATTGTACTTTCATTATGTGAGTGCCGATCCATACAGGATCATATATATATATATATATATATATATACATATATATAAAAAATATACAGACACACAGTCACAAGCAATAACAGTCAATCTTTATTATAACATAGTAGGTCAGGACCCATAAGTCACGATTTATTTTTAATCACATTTTCTTTCTTTGTGACACACTTTCGTTTCTTTTTAAACAATTTTCACTGCAACTTTTTCCCAATAGGGTATTAACCTGCAATAAAAATAAAAGTTAGGGTTTAAATAATAATGCACCATGCATGACATTTCATTTCTGTCTTTCTTTACCTCTATCTACCATAGAGAAGCTCAGTACATCTCCAGCGGCACCCCTGCTCTGTGGATGAATCTCATCCAGGGCTGGATTTCCCACAAGGCAGTACAGGCGGCCACCTAGGGCCCGGTGTTCCCAGGGGGCCTGCCTGTCAAACACCGCCGGCAAGTACAAATGAAAAGAAAAAAAACTATTCTAATTTCCACCGGCAGCGGGACATGCACTGACTGGGCGGGGGAAGGGTAAGGTGGGGTGGGGAAGGACATACAAGTTATTGCTACAGAGAGAAGGCAATATGTTGCCACCACACTTTCTGTGCCAGGGAGAAGTGGAACAGCTGCACTCTGACCTCTCCTGCTGGCCGATTGCACTGCTCACTTCCAGGTCTAGAGGATAAAGGTAGCAATGAAAGTGCCTCCCAGGTATCAGCTGTCTGCTGATCACGCCCCTGGGACTCCTGTGACGTGCTGTGAGGATCCTGGACTAGAGGATAAAGGCAGCAATGAAAGTGCTTCCCAGGAATCAGCTGTCTGCTGATCATGCCCCTTGGACTCATGTGACATGCTGAGAGGATCCTGGACTAGAGGATAAAGGCAGCAATGAAAGTGCCTCCCAGGTATCAACTGTCTGCTGATCATGCCCCTTGGACTCCTGTGACGTGCTGTGAGGATCCTGGACTAGAGGATAAAGGCAGCAATGAAAGTGCCTCCTAGGTAACAGCTGTCTGCTGATCACGCCCCTGGGACTCCTGTGACATGCTGTGAGGATCCTGGACTAAAGGATAAAGGCAGCAATGAAAGTGGCTCCCAGGTATCAGCTGTCTGCTGATCACGTCCCTAGGATTCCTGTGACATGCTATGAGGATCCTTGACTAGAGGATAAAGGCAGCAATGAAAGTGCCTCCCAGGTATCAGCTGTCTGCTGATCATGCCCCTGGGACTCATGTGACATGCTGAGGATCCTGGACTAGAAGATAAAGGCAGCAATGAAAGTGCCTCCTAGGTAACAGCTGTCTGCTGATCACGCCCCTGGGACTCCTGTGACATGCTGTGAGGATCCTGGACTAAAGGATAAAGGCAGCAATGAAAGTGGCTCCCAGGTATCAGCTGTCTGCTGATCACATCCCTTGGACTCCTGTGACGTGCTGTGAGGATCCTGGACTAGAGTATAAAGGAAGCAAAGAAAGTGCCTCCCAGGTATCAGCTGTCTGCTTATCACACCCCTGGGACTCCTGTGACATGCTGTGAGGATCCTGGACTAGAGGATAAAGGCAGCAATGAAAGTGTCTCCCAGGTATCAGCTGTCTGCTGATCACATCCCTTGGACTCCTGTGACGTGCTGTGAGGATCCTGGACTAGAGTATAAAGGAAGCAAAGAAAGTGCCTCCCAGGTATCAGCTGTCTGCTTATCACACCCCTGGGACTCCTGTGACATGCTGTGAGGATCCTGGATTAGAGGATAAAGGCAGCAATGAAAGTGCCTCCCAGGTATCAGCTGTCTGCTGATCACGTCCCTTGGACTCGTGTGACATGCTGTGAGGATCCTGGACTAGAGGATAAAGGTTGCAATGAAAGTGCCTCCCAGATATCAGCTGTCTGCTGATCACGCACCAGGGACTCCTTTGACGTGCTGTGAGGATCCTGGACTAGAAGTTAAAGGCAGCAAATGAAAGTGCCTCCCAGGTATCAGCTGTCTGCTGATCATGCCCCTGGGACTCCTGTGACGTGCTGTGAGGATCCTGGACTAGAGGATAAAGGTAGCAATGAAAGTGCCTCCCAGGTATCAGCTGTCTGCTGATCACGCCCCAGGGACTCCTGTGACATGCTGTGAGGATCCTGGACTAGAGGATAAAGGCAGCAATGAAAGTGCCTCCCAGGTATCAGCTGTCTGCTGATCACACCCCTGGGACTCCTGTGACGTGCTGTGAGGATCCTGGACTAGAGGATAAAGGCAGCAATGAAAGTACCTCCCAGGTATCAGCTGTCTGCTGGTCACAACCCTGGGACTCCTGTGACATGCTGTGAGGATCCTGGACTAGAGGATAAAGGTAGCAATGAAAGTGCCTCCCAGGTATCAGCTGTCTGCTGATCAAGCCCCTGGGACTCCTGTGACAAGCAGTGAGGATCCTGGACAAGAGGATAAAGGTAGCAATGAAAGTGCCTCCCAGGTATCAGCTGTCTGCTGATCACACCCCTGTGACTCCTGGGACATGCTGTGAGGATCCTGGTCTAGAGGATAAAGGCAGCAATGAAAGTGCCTCCCAGGTATCAGCTGTCTGCTGATCACGCCCCTGGGACTCCTGTGACATGCTGTGAGGATCCTGGACTAGAGGATAAAGGCAGCAATGAAAGTGCCTCCCAGGTATCAGCTGTCTGCTGATCACAGCTCTTGGACTCCTGTGACATGCTGTGAGGATCCTGGACTAGAGGATAAAGGCAGCAATGAAAGTGCATCCCAGGTATCAGCTGTCTGCTGATCACGCCCCTGGGACTCCTGTGACATGCTGTGAGGATCCTGGATTAGACAATAAAAGTAGCAATGAAAGTGCCTCCCAGGTATCAGCTGTCTGCTGATCACGCCCATGGGACTCCTGTGATGTGCTGTGAGGATCCTGGACTAGAGGATAAAGGTAGCAATGAAAGTGCCTCCCAGATATCAGCTGTCTTCTGATCACGCCCCTGGGACTCCTGTGACATGCTGTGAGGATCCTGGACTAGAAGTTAAAGGCAGCAAATGAAAGTGCCTCCCAGGTATCAGCTGTCTGTTGATCACACCCCTGGGACTCCTGTGACATGCTGTGAGGATCCTGGACCAGAGGATAAAGGTAGCAATGAAAGTGCCTCCCAGGTATCAGCTGTCTGCTGATCACGCCCCAGGGACTCCTGTGACATGCAGTGAGGATCCTGGACTAGAGGATAAAGGCAGCAATGAAAGTGCATCCCAGGTATCAGCTGTCTGCTGATCACGCCCCTGGGACTCCTGTGACATGCTGTGAGGATCCTGGACTAGACAATAAAAGTAGCAATGAAAGTGCCTCCCAGGTATCAGCTGTCTGCTGATCACGCCCATGGGACTCCTGTGATGTGCTGTGAGGATCCTGGACTAGAGGATAAAGGTAGCAATGAAAGTGCCTCCCAGATATCAGCTGTCTTCTGATCACGCCCCTGGGACTCCTGTGACATGCTGTGAGGATCCTGGACTAGAAGTTAAAGGCAGCAAATGAAAGTGCCTCCCAGGTATCAGCTGTCTGTTGATCACACCCCTGGGACTCCTGTGACATGCTGTGAGGATCCTGGACCAGAGGATAAAGGTAGCAATGAAAGTGCCTCCCAGGTATCAGCTGTCTGCTGATCACGCCCCAGGGACTCCTGTGACATGCAGTGAGGATCCTGGACTAGAGGATAAAGGCAGCAATGAAAGTACCTCCCAGGTATCAGCTGTCTGCAGGTCACACCCCTGGGACTCGTGTGACATGCAGTGAGGATCCTGGACTAGAGGATAAAGGTAGCAATGAAACTGCCTCCCAGGTATCAGCTGTCTGCTGATCACGCCCGTTGGACTCCTGTGACATGCTGTGAGGATCCTGGACTAGAGGATAAAGGTAGCAATGAAAGTGCCTCCCAGGTATCAGCTGTCTGCTGATCACTCCCCTGGGACTCCTGTGACATGCTGTGAGGATCCTGGACTAGAGGATAAAGGCAGCAATGAAAGTGTCTCCCAGGTATCAGCTGTCTGCTGATCATGCCCCTGGGACTCCTGTGACATGCTGTGAGGATCCTGGACTAGAGGATAAAGGCAGCAATGAAAGTGCCTCCCAGGTATCAGATGTCTGCTGATCACGCCCCAGGAACTCCTGTGACATGCTGTGAGGATCCTGGACTAGAGGATAAAGGTAGCAATGAAAGTGCCTCCCAGGTATCAGCTGTCTGCTGATCATGCCCCTGGGACTCCTGTGACGTGCTGTGAGGATCCTGGACTAGAGGATAAAGGTAGCAATGAAAGTGCCTCCCAGGTGTCAGCTGTGTGCTGATCACGCCCCTGGGACTCCTGTGACATGCTGTGAGGATCCTGGACTAGAGGATAGAGCTAGCAATGAAAGTGCCTCCCAGGTATCAGCTGTCTGCTGATCACACCCATGGGACTCCTGTGACATGCTGTGAGGATCCTGGACTAGAGGATAAAGGCAGCAATGAAAGTGCCTCCCAGGTATCAGCTGTCAGCTGATCACGCTTCTGGGACTCCTATAACATGCTGTGAGGATCCTGGACTAGAGGATAAAGGCAGCAACGAAAGTGCCTCCCAGGTATCAGCTTTCTGCTGATCACGCCCCTGGGACTCCTGTGACGTGCTGTGAGGATCCTGGACTAGAGGATAAAGGCCGCAATGAAAGTGCCTCCCAGGTATCAGCTGTATGCTTATCACGCCCCAGGGACTCCTGTGACATGCTGTGAGGATCCTGGACTAGAGGATAAAGGTAGCAATGAAAGTGCCTCCCAGGTATCAGCTGTCAACTGATCACGCCCCTGGGACTCCTGTGACATGCTGTGAGGATCCTGGACTAGAGGATAAAGGTAGCAATGAAAGTGCCTCCCAGGTATCAGCTGTCTGCTGATCATGCCCCTGGGACTACAGTCACATGTTGTGAGGATCCACGACTAGAGGATAAAGGTAGCAATGAAAGTGCCTTCTAGGTATCAGCTGTCTGCTGATCATGCCCCTGGGACTCGTGTGACTTGCTGTGAGGATCCTGGATGAGAGGTTAAAGGCAGCAATGAAAGTGCCTCCCAGGTATCAGCTGTCTGCTGATCACGCCCCTTGGACTCCTGTGACATGCTGTGAGGATCCTGGACTAGATGATAAAAGTAGCAACAAAAGTGCCTATTAGGTATCAACTGTCTGCTGATCATGCCCCTGGGACTCCTGTGACATGCTGTGAGGATCCTGGACTAGAGGATAAAGGCAGCAATGAAAGTGCCTCCCAGGTATCAGCTGTCTGCTGATCACGCCCCTGGGACTCCTGTGACATGCTGTGAGGATCCTGGACTAGAGGATAAAGGCAGCAATGAAAGTGCCTCCCAGGTATCAGCTGTCTGCTGATCACACCTCTGGGACTCCTGTGACATGCTGTGAGGATCCTGGACTAGAAGATAAAGGCAGCAATGAAAGTGCCTCCCAGGTATCAGTTGTCTGCTGATCACGCCCCTGGGACTCCTGTGACATGCTGTGAGGATCCTGGACTAGACGATAAAGGTAGCAATGAAAGTGCCTCCCAGGTATCAACTTTCTGCTGATCACGCCCATGGGACTCCTGTGATGTGCTGTGAGGATCCTGGACTATTGGATAAAGGTAGCAATGAAAGTGCCTCCCAGATATCAGCTGTCTGCTGATCACGCCCCTGGGACTCCTGTGATGTGCTGTGAGGATCCTGGACTAGAGGATAAAGGTAGCAATGAAAGTGCCTCCCAGGTATCAGCTGTCTGCTGATCACGCCCCTGCGACTCCTGTGACGTGCTGTGAGGATCCTGGACTATTGGATAAAGGTAGCAATGAAAGTGCCTCCCAGGTGTCAGCTGTGTGCTGATCACGCCCCTGGGACTCCTGTGACATGCTGTGAGGATCCTGGACTAGACGATAAAGGTAGCAATGAAAGTGCCTCCCAGGTATCAGCTGTCTGCTGATCACGCCTCTGGGACTCCTGTGACATGCTGTGAGAATCCTGGACTAGAGGATAAAGGTAGCAATGAAAGTGCCTCCCAGGTATCAGCTGTCTGCTGATCACGCCCTTGGGACTCCTGTGACGTGCTGTGAGGATCCTGGACCAGAGGATAAAGCTAGCAATGAAAGTGCCTCCCAGGTATCAGCTGTCTGTTGATCACGCCCCTGGGACTCCTGTGATGTGCTGTGAGGATCCTGGACTAGAGGATAAAGACAGCAATGAAAGTGCCTCCCAGGTATCAGCTGTCTGCTGATCACGCCCCTGGGACTCCTGTGACATGCTGTGAGGATCCTGGACTAGAGGATAAAGGCAGCAATGAATGTGCCTCCCAGGTATCAGCTGTCTGCTTATCACGCCCCTGGGACTCCTGTGACGTGCTGTGAGGATCCTGGGCTAGAGTATAAAGGTAGCAATGAAAGTGCCTCCCAGGTATCAGCTGTCTGTTGATCACACCCCTGGGACTCCTGTGACATGCTGTGAGGATCCTGGACTAGAGGATAAAGGTAGCAATGAAAGTGCCTCCCAGGTATCAGCTGTCTACTGATCATGCCCCTGGGACTCCTGTGTCATGCTGTGAGGATCCTGGACTAGAGGATAAAGGTAGCAATGAAAGTGCCTCCCAGGTATCAGCTGTCTGCTGATCACGCCCCTGGGACTACTGTTACATGCTGTGAGGATCCACGACTAGAGGATAAAGGTAGCAATGAAAGTGCCTCCTAGGTATCAGCTGTCTGCTGATCACGCCCCTGGACTCCTGTGACATGCTGTGAGGATCCTGGACTAGATGATAAAGGTAGCAACGAAAGTGCCTATCAGGTATCAACTGTCTGCTGATCATGCCCCTGGGACTCCTGTGATGTGCTGTGAGGATCCTGGACTAGAGGATAAAGACAGAAATGAAAGTGCCTCCCAGGTATCAGCTGTCTGCTGATCACGCCCCTGGGACTCCTGTGACGTGCTGTGAGGATCCTGGACTAGAGGATAAAGACAGCAATGAAAGTGACTCCCAGGTATCAGCTGTCTGCTGATCACGCCCCTGGGACTCCTGTGACGTGCTGTGAGGATCCTGGACTATAGGGTAAAGGCAGCAATGAAAGTGCCTCCCAGGTATCAGCTGTCTGCTGATCACGCCCCTGGGACTCGTGTGACATGCTGTGAGGATCCTGGACTAGAGGATAAAGGCAGCAATGAAAGTGGCTCCCTGGTATCAGCTGTCTGCTGATCACGTCCCTAGGACTCCTGTGACATGCTGTGAATATCCTGGACTAGAGGATATAGGCAGCAATGAAAGTGCCTCCCAGGTATCAGCTGTCTGCTGATCACGCCACTGGGACTCCTGTGACATGCTGTGAGGATCCTGGATTAGAGGATAAAGGCAGCAATGAAAGTGCCTCCCAGGTTTCAGCTGTCTGCTGATCACATCCCTTGGACTCGTGTGACGTACTGTGAGGATCCTGGATTAGAGGATAAAGGTAGAAATGAAACTCCCTCCCAGGTATCAGCTGTCTGCTGATCACGCCCATGGCACTCCTGTGACATGCTGTGAGGATCCTGGAATAGAGGATAAAGGTTGCAATGAAAGTGCCTCCCAGGTATCAGCTGTCTGCTGATCACGTCCCTGGGACTCCTGTGACGTGCTGTGAGGATCCTGGACTAGAAGTTAAAGGCAGCAAATGAAAGTGCCTCCCAGGTATCAGCTGTCTGCTGATCACGCCACTGGGACTCCTGTGACGTGCTGTGAGGATCCTGGACCAGAGGATATCAGCTGTCTGCTGATCACGCCCCTTGGACTCCTGTGACGTTCTGTGAGGATCTTGGACTAGAGGATAAAGTTAGCAATAAAAGTGCCTCCCAGGTATCAGCTGTCTGCTGCTCACGCCCCTGGGACTCCTGTGACGTGCTGTGAGGATCCTGGACTAGAGGATAAAGGTTGCAATGAAAGTGCCTCCCAGGTATCAGCTGTCTGCTGATCACACCCCTTGGACTCCTGTGACGTGCTGTGAGGATCCTGGACTAGAGGATAAAGGCAGCAATGAAAGTGCCTCCCAGGTATCAGCTGTCTGCTGATCACGCCCCTGGGACTCCTGTGACGTGCTGTGAGGATCCTGGACTAGAGGATAAAGGTAGCAATGAAAGTGCCTCACAGGTATCAGCTGTCTGTTGATCACGCCCCTGGGACTCCTGTGACATGCTGTGAGGATCCTGGACTAGAGGATAAAGGTAGCAATGAAAGTGCCTCCCAGGTATCAGCTGTCTACTGATCACGCCCCTGGGACTCCATTGACATGCTGTGAGGATCCTGGACTAGAGGATAAAGGTAGCAATGAAAGTGCCTCCCAGGTATCAGCTGTCTGCTGATCACACCCCTGGGACTCCTGTGACATGCTGTGAGGATCCACGACTAGAGGATATAGGTAACAATGAAAGTGCCTCCTAGGTATCAGCTGTCTGCTGATCACGCCCCTGGGACTACTGTGACATGCTGTGAGGATCCAGGATGAGAGGTTAAAGGCAGCAATGAAAGTGCCTCCCAGGTATCAGCTGTCTGCTGATCACGCCCCTGGGACTCCTGTAACATGCTGTGAGGATCCTGGACTAGATGATAAAGGTAGCAACGAAAGTGCCTATCAGGTATCAACTGTCTGCTGATCATGCCCCTGGGACTCCTGTGACATGCTGTGAGGATCCTGGACTAGAGGATAAAGGCAGCAATGAAAGTGTCTCCCAGGTATCAGCTGTCTGCTGATCACGTCCCTTGGACTCCTGTGACGTGCTGTGAGGATCCTGGACCAGAGGATAAAGTAGCAAAGAAAGTGCCTCCCAGGTATCAGCTGTCTGCTGATCACGCCCCTGGGACTCCTGTGACGTGCTGTGAGGATCCTGGACTAGAGGATAAAGGTAGCAATGAAAGTGCCTCCCAGGTATCAGCTGTCTGCTGATCACGCCCCTGGGACTACTGTGACATGCTGTGAGGATCCACGACTAGAGGATAAAGGTAGCAATGAAAGTGCCTCCTAGGTATCAGCTGTCTGCTGATCACGCCCCTGGGACTCGTGTGACATGCTGTGAGGATCCTGGACGAGAGGTTAAAGGCAGCAATGAAAGTGCCTCCCAGGTATCAGCTGTCTGCTGATCACGCCCCTGGACTCCTGTGACATGCTGTTAGGATCCTGGACTAGATGATAAAGGTAGCAACGAAAGTGCCTATCAGGTATCAACTGTCTGCTGATCATGCCCCTGGGACTCCTGTGACGTGCTGTGAGGATCCTGGACCAGAGGATAAAGACAGCAATGAAAGTGCCTCCCAGGTATCAGCTGTCTGCTGATCACGCCCATGGGACTCCTGTGACATGCTGTGAGGATCCTGGACTAGAGGATAAAGGCAGCAATGAAAGTGCCTCCCAGGTATCAGCTGTCAGCTGATCACGCTTCTGGGACTCCTATAACATGCTGTGAGGATCCTGGACTAGAGTATAAAGGCAGCAACGAAAGTGCCTCCCAGGTATCAGCTTTCTGCTGATCACGCCCCTGGGACTCCTGTGACGTGCTGTGAGGATCCTGGACTAGAGGATAAAGGCCGCAATGAAAGTGCCTCCCAGGTATCAGCTGTCTGCTTATCACGCCCCTGTGACTCCTGTGACATGCTGTGAGGATCCTGGACTAGAGGATAAAGGTAGCAATGAAAGTGCCTCCCAGGTATCAGCTGTCAACTGATCACGCCCCTGGGACTCCTGTGACATGCTGTGAGGATCCTGGACTAGAGGATAAAGGTAGCAATGAAAGTGCCTCCCAGGTATCAGCTGTCTGCTGATCATGCCCCTGGGACTACAGTCACATGCTGTGAGGATCCACGACTAGAGGATAAAGGTAGCAATGAAAGTGCCTCCTAGGTATCAGCTGTCTGCTGATCATGCCCCTGGGACTCGTGTGACTTGCTGTGAGGATCCTGGATGAGAGGTTAAAGGCAGCAATGAAAGTGCCTCCCAGGTATCAGCTGTCTGCTGATCACGCCCCTTGGACTCCTGTGACATGCTGTGAGGATCCTGGACTAGATGATAAAAGTAGCAACGAAAGTGCCTATTAGGTATCAACTGTCTGCTGATCACGCCCCTGGGACTCCTGTGATGTGCTGTGAGGATCCTGGACTAGAGGATAAAGGCAGCAATGAAAGTGCCTCCCAGGTATCAGCTGTCTGCTGATCACGCCCCTGGGACTCCTGTGACATGCTGTGAGGATCCTGGACTAGAGGATAAAGGCAGCAATGAAAGTGCCTCCCAGGTATCAGCTGTCTGCTGATCACACCTCTGGGACTCCTGTGACATGCTGTGAGGATCCTGGACTAGAAGATAAAGGCAGCAATGAAAGTGCCTCCCAGGTATCAGCTGTCTGCTGATCACGCCCCTGGGACTCCTGTGACATGCTGTGAGGATCCTGGACTAGACGATAAAGGTAGCAATGAAAGTGCCTCCCAGGTATCAACTTTCTGCTGATCCCGCCCATGGGACTCCTGTGATGTGCTGTGAGGATCCTGGACTATTGGATAAAGGTAGCAATGAAAGTGCCTCCCAGATATCAGCTGTCTGCTGATCACGCCCCTGGGACTCCTGTGATGTGCTGTGAGGATCCTGGACTAGAAGTTAAAGGCAGCAAATGAAAGTGCCTCCCAGGTATCAGCTGTCTGTTGATCACGCCCCTGGGACTCCTGTGATGTGCTGTGAGGATCATGGACCAGAGGATAAAGGTAGCAATGAAAGTGCCTCCCAGGTATCAGCTGTCTGCTGATCACGCCCCAGGGACTCCTGTGACATACTGTGAGGATCCTGGACTAGAGGATAAAGGCAGCAAGGAAAGTACCTCCCAGGTATCAGCTGTCTACAGGTCACACCCCTGGGACTCCTGTGACATGCTGTGAGGATCCTGGACTAGAGGATAAAGGCAGCAATGAAAGTGTCTCCCAGGTATCAGCTGTCTGCTGATCACGCCCCTGGGACTCCTGTGACATGCTGTGAGGATCCTGGACTAGAGGATAAAGGTAGCAATGAAAGTGCCTCCCAGGTATCAGCTGTCTGCTGATCACGCCCCTGGGACTCCTGTGACGTGCTGTGAGGATCCTGGACTATTGGATAAAGGTAGCAATGAAAGTGCCTCCCAGGTGTCAGCTGTGTGCTGATCACGCCCCTGGGACTCCTGTGACATGCTGTGAGGATCCTGGACTAGACGATAAAGGTAGCAATGAAAGTGCCTCCCAGGTATCAGCTGTCTGCTGATCACGCCCCTGGGACTCCTGTGACATGCTGTGAGGATCCTGGACTAGAGGATAAAGGTAGCAATGAAAGTGCCTCCCAGGTATCAGCTGTCTGCTGATCACGCCCTTGGGACTCCTGTGACGTGCTGTGAGGATCCTGGACCAGAGGATAAAGCTAGCAATGAAAGTGCCTCCCAGGTATCAGCTGTCTGTTGATCACGCCCCTGGGACTCCTGTGACGTGCTGTGAGGATCCTGGACTAGAGGATAAAGACAGCAATGAAAGTGCCTCCCAGGTATCAGCTGTCTGCTGATCACGCCCCTGGGACTCCTGTGACATGCTGTGAGGATCCTGGACTAGAGGATAAAGGCAGCAATGAATGTGCCTCCCAGGTATCAGCTGTCTGCTTATCACGCCCCTGGGACTCCTGTGACGTGCTGTGAGGATCCTGGGCTAGAGTATAAAGGTAGCAATGAAAGTGCCTCCCAGGTATCAGCTGTCTGTTGATCACACCCCTGGGACTCCTGTGACATGCTGTGAGGATCCTGGACTAGAGGATAAAGGTAGCAATGAAAGTGCCTCCCAGGTATCAGCTGTCTACTGATCATGCCCCTGGGACTCCTGTGTCATGCTGTGAGGATCCTGGACTAGAGGATAAAGGTAGCAATGAAAGTGCCTCCCAGGTATCAGCTGTCTGCTGATCATGCCCCTGGGACTACTGTGACATGCTGTGAGGATCCACGACTAGAGGATAAAGGTAGCAATGAAAGTGCCTCCTAGGTATCAGCTGTCTGCTGATCACGCCCCTGGACTCCTGTGACATGCTGTGAGGATCCTGGACTAGATGATAAAGGTAGCAACGAAAGTGCCTATCAGGTATCAACTGTCTGCTGATCATGCCCCTGGGACTCCTGTGACGTGCTGTGAGGATCCTGGACTAGAGGATAAAGACAGCAATGAAAGTGCCTCCCAGGTATCAGCTGTCTGCTGATCACGCCCCTGGGACTCCTGTGACGTGCTGTGAGGATCCTGGACTAGAGGATAAAGACAGCAATGAAAGTGAGTCCCAGGTATCAGCTGTCTGCTGATCACACCCCTGGGACTCCTGTGACGTGCTGTGAGGATCCTGGACTATAGGGTAAAGGCAGCAATGAAAGTGCCTCCCAGGTATCAGCTGTCTGCTGATCATGCCCCTGGGACTCGTGTGACATGCTGTGAGGATCCTGGACTAGAGGATAAAGGCAGCAATGAAAGTGGCTCCCTGGTATCAGCTGTCTGCTGATCACGTCCCTAGGACTCCTGTGACATGCTGTGAATATCCTGGACTAGAGGATATAGGCAGCAATGAAAGTGCCTCCCAGGTATCAGCTGTCTGCTGATCACGCCACTGGGACTCCTGTGACATGCTGTGAGGATCCTGGATTAGAGGATAAAGGCAGCAATGAAAGTGCCTCCCAGGTTTCAGCTGTCTGCTGATCACGTCCCTTGGACTCGTGTGACGTACTGTGAGGATCCTGGATTAGAGGATAAAGGTAGAAATGAAAGTGCCTCCTAGGTATCAGCTGTCTGCTGATCACGCCACTGGGACTCCTGTGATGTGCTGTGAGGATCTTGGACTAGAGGATAAAGGTAGCAATGAAACTCTCTCCCAGGTATCAGCTGTCTGCTGATCACGCCCATGGCACTCCTGTGACATGCTGTGAGGATCCTGGAATAGAGGATAAAGGTTGCAATGAAAGTGCCTCCCAGGTATCAGCTGTCTGCTGATCACGTCCCTGGGACTCCTGTGACGTGCTGTGAGGATCCTGGACTAGAAGTTAAAGGCAGCAAATGAAAGTGCCTCCCAGGTATCAGCTGTCTGCTGATCACGCCACTGGGACTCCTGTGACGTGCTGTGAGGATCCTGGACCAGAGGATATCAGCTGTCTGCTGATCACGCCCCTTGGACTCCTGTGACGTTCTGTGAGGATCTTGGACTAGAGGATAAAGTTAGCAATAAAAGTGCCTCCCAGGTATCAGCTGTCTGCTGCTCAAGCCCCTGGGACTCCTGTGACGTGCTGTGAGGATCCTGGACTAGAGAATAAAGGTTGCAATGAAAGTGCCTCCCAGGTATCAGCTGTCTGCTGATCACACCCCTTGGACTCCTGTGACGTGCTGTGAGGATCCTGGACTAGAGGATAAAGGCAGCAATGAAAGTGCCTCCCAGGTATCAGCTGTCTGCTGATCACGCCCCTGGGACTCCTGTGACGTGCTGTGAGGATCCTGGACTAGAGGATAAAGGTAGCAATGAAAGTGCCTCACAGGTATCAGCTGTCTGTTGATCACGCCCCTGGGACTCCTGTGACATGCTGTGAGGATCCTGGACTAGAGGATAAAAGTAGCAATGAAAGTGCCTCCCAGGTATCAGCTGTCTACTGATCACGCCCCTGGGACTCCATTGACATGCTGTGAGGATCCTGGACTAGAGGATAAAGGTAGCAATGAAAGTGCCTCCCAGGTATCAGCTGTCTGCTGATCACACCCCTGGGACTCCTGTGACATGCTGTGAGGATCCACGACTAGAGGATAAAGGTAGCAATGAAAGTGCCTCCTAGGTATCAGCTGTCTGCTGATCACGCCCCTGGGACTACTGTGACATGCTGTGAGGATCCAGGATGAGAGGTTAAAGGCAGCAATGAAAGTGCCTCCCAGGTATCAGCTGTCTGCTGATCACGCCCCTGGGACTCCTGTGACATGCTGTGAGGATCCTGTACTAGATGATAAAGGTAGCAACGAAAGTGCCTATCAGGTATCAACTGTCTGCTGATCATGCCCCTGGGACTCCTGTGACATGCTGTGAGGATCCTGGACTAGAGGATAAAGGCAGCAATGAAAGTGTCTCCCAGGTATCAGCTGTCTGCTGATCACGTCCCTTGGACTCCTGTGACGTGCTGTGAGGATCCTGGACCAGAGGATAAAGTAGCAAAGAAAGTGCCTCCCAGGTATCAGCTGTCTGCTGATCACGCCCCTGGGACTCCTGTGACGTGCTGTGAGGATCCTGGACTAGAGGATAAAGGTAGCAATGAAAGTGCCTCCTAGGTATCAGCTGTCTGCTGATCACGCCCCTGGGACTACTGTGACATGCTGTGAGGATCCACGACTAGAGGATAAAGGTAGCAATGAAAGTGCCTCCTAGGTATCAGCTGTCTGCTGATCACGCCCCTGGGACTCGTGTGACATGCTGTGAGGATCCTGGACGAGAGGTTAAAGGCAGCAATGAAAGTGCCTCCCAGGTATCAGCTGTCTGCTGATCACGCCCCTGGACTCCTGTGACATGCTGTGAGGATCCTGGACTAGATGATAAAGGTAGCAACGAAAGTGCCTATCAGGTATCAACTGTCTGCTGATCATGCCCCTGGGACTCCTGTGACGTGCTGTGAGGATCCTGGACCAGAGGATAAAGACAGCAATGAAAGTGCCTCCCAGGTATCAGCTGTCTGCTGATCACGCCCCTGGGACTCCTGTGACGTGCTGTGAGGATCCTGGACTAGAGGATAAAGAAAGCAATGAAAGTGACTCCCAGGTATCAGCTGTCTGCTGATCACGCCCCTGGGACTCCTGTGACGTGCTGTGAGGATCCTGGACTATAGGGTAAAGGCAGCAATGAAAGTGCCTCCCAGGTATCAGCTGTCTGCTGATCACGCCCCTGGGACTCCTGTGACATGCTGTGAGGATACTGGACTAGAGGATAAAGGCAGCAATGAAAGTGGCTCCCTGGTATCAGCTGTCTGCTGATCACGTCCCTAGGACTCCTGTGACATGCTGTGAATATCCTGGACTAGAGGATATAGGCAGCAATGAAAGTGCCTCCCAGGTATCAGCTGTCTGCTGATCACGCCCCTGGGACTCCTGTGACATGCTGTGAGGATCCTGGATTAGAGGATAAAGGCAGCAATGAAAGTGCCTCCCAGGTATCAGCTGTCTGCTGATCACGTCCCTTGGACTCGTGTGACGTACTGTGAGGATCCTGGATTAGAGGATAAAGGTAGAAATGAAAGTGCCTCCTAGGTATCAGCTGTCTGCTGATCACGCCACTGGGACTCCTGTGATGTGCTGTGAGGATCTTGGACTAGAGGATAAAGGTAGCAATGAAACTCCCTCCCAGGTATCAGCTGTCTGCTGATTACGCCCATGGCACTCCTGTGACATGCTGTGAGGATCCTGGAATAGAGGATAATGGTTGCAATGAAAGTGCCTCCCAGGTATCAGCTGTCTGCTGATCACGTCCCTGGGACTCCTGTGACGTGCTGTGAGGATCCTGGACTAGAGGTTAAAGGCAGCAAATGAAAGTGCCTCCCAGGTATCAGCTGTCTGCTGATCACGCCACTGGGACTCCTGTGACGTGCTGTGAGGATCCTGGACCAGAGGATATCAGCTGTCTGCTGATCACGCCCCTTGGACTCCTGTGACGTTCTGTGAGGATCTTGGACTAGAGGATAAAGTTAGCAATAAAAGTGCCTCCCAGGTATCAGCTGTCTGCTGCTCACGCCCCTGGGACTCCTGTGACGTGCTGTGAGGATCCTGGACTAGAGGATAAAGGTTGCAATGAAAGTGCCTCCCAGGTATCAGCTGTCTGCTGATCACACCCCTTGGACTCCTGTGACGTGCTGTGAGGATCCTGGACTAGAGGATAAAGGCAGCAATGAAAGTGCCTCCCAGGTATCAGCTGTCTGCTGATCACACCCCTGGGACTCCTGTGGCATGCTGTGAGGATCCACGACTAGAGGATAAAGGTAGCAATGAAAGTGCCTCCTAGGTATCAGCTGTCTGCTGATCACGCCCCTGGGACTACTGTGACATGCTGTGAGGATCCAGGAAGAGAGGTTAAAGGCAGCAATGAAAGTGCCTCCCAGGTATCAGCTGTCTGCTGATCACGCCCCTGGGACTCCTGTGACATGCTGTGAGGATCCTGGACTAGATGATAAAGGCAGCAATGAAAATGTCTCCCAGGTATCAGCTGTCTGCTGATCCCGTCCCTTGGACTCCTGTGACGTGCTGTGAGGATCCTGGACTAGAGGATAAAGGTAGCAATGAAAGTGCCTCCCAGGTATCAGCTGTCTGCTGATCACGACCCTGGGACTCCTGTGACATGCTGTGAGGATCCTGGATTAGAGGATAAAGGCAGCAATGAAAGTGCCTCCCAGGTATCAGCTGTCTGCTGATCACGCCCCTTGGACTCGTGTGACGTACTGTGAGGATCCAGGACTAGAGGATAAAGGTAGCAATGAAAGTGCCTCCTAGGTATCAGCTGTCTGCTGATCACGCCACTGGGACTCCTGTGATGTGCTGTGTGGATCTTGGACTAGAGGATAAAGGTAGTAATGAAACTGCCTCCCAGGTATCAGCTGTCTGCTGATCACGCCCATGGCACTCCTGTGACATGCTGTGAGGATCCTGGACTAGAGTATAAAGGTTGCAATGAAAGTGCCTCCCAGGTATCAGCTGTCTGCTGATCACGCCCCTGGGACTCCTGTGACGTGCTGTGAGGATCCTGGACTAGAGGTTAAAGGCAGCAAATGAAAGTGCCTCCCAGGTATCAGCTGTCTGCTGATCACACCCCTGGGACTCCTGTAACGTGCTGTAAGGATTCTGGATTAGAGGATAAAGATAGCAATGAAAGTGCCTCCCAGGTATCAGCTGTCTGCTGATCACGCCCCTGGGACTCCTGTGACATGCTGTGAGGATCCTGGACTAGAGGATAAAGGTTGCAACGAAAGTGCCTCCCAGATATCAGCTGTCTGCTGATCACGCCCCTGAGACTCCTGTGACGTGCTGTGAGGATCCTGGACTAGAGGTTAAAGGCAGCAAATGAAAGTGCCTCCCAGGTATCAGCTGTCTGCTGATCATGCCACTGGGACTCCTGTGACGTGCTGTGAGGATCCTGGACCAGAGGATATCAGCTGTCTGCTGATCACGCCCCTTGGACTCCTGTGACGTTCTGTGAGGATCCTGGACTAGAGGATAAAGGTAGCAATTAAAGTGCCTCCCAGGTATCAGCTGTCTGGTGATCACGCCCCTGGGACTCCTGTGACATGCTGTGAGGATCCTGGACTAGAGGATAAAGGTTGCAATGAAAGTGCTTCCCAGATATCAGCTGTCTGCTGATCATGCCGCTGGGACTCCTGTGACGTGCTGTGAGGATCCTGGACTAGAGGATAAAGGTAGCAATGAAAGTGCCTCCCAGGTATCAGCTGTCTGTTGATCACGCCCCTGGGACTTCTGTGACATGCTGTGAGGATCCTGGACTAGAGGATAAAGGCAGCAATGAAAGTGCCTCCCAGGTATCAGCTGTCTACTGATCACGCCCCTGGGACTCCATTGACATGCTGTGAGGATCCTGGACTAGAGGATAAAGGTAGCAATGAAAGTGCCTCCCAGGTATCAGCTGTCTGCTGATCACGCCCCTGGGACTCCTGTGACATGCTGTGAGGATCCTGGACTAGATGATAAAGGTAGCAATGAAAGTGCCTCCTAGGTATCAGCTGTCTGCTGATCACGCCCCTGGGACTACTGTGACATGCTGTGAGGATCCAGGATGAGAGGTTAAAGGCAGCAATGAAAGTGCCTCCCAGGTATCAGCTGTCTGTTGATCACGCCCCTGGGACTCCTGTGACATGCTGTGAGGATCCTGGACTAGAGGATAAAGGCAGCAATGAAAGTGCCTCCCAGGTATCAGCTGTCTACTGATCACGCCCCTGGGACTCCATTGACATGCTGTGAGGATCCTGGACTAGAGGATAAAGGTAGCAATGAAAGTGCCTCCCAGGTATCAGCTGTCTGCTGATCACGCCCCTGGGACTACTGTGACATGCTGTGAGGATCCACGACTAGACGATAAAGGTAGCAATGAAAGTGCCTCCTAGGTATCAGCTGTCTGCTGATCACGCCCCTGGGACTACTGTGACATGCTGTGAGGATCCAGGATGAGAGGTTAAAGGCAGCAATGAAAGTGCCTCCCAGGTATCAGCTGTCTGTTGATCACGCCCCTGGGACTCCTGTGACATGCTGTGAGGATCCTGGACTAGAGAATAAAGGCAGCAATGAAAGTGCCTCCCAGGTATCAGCTGTCTACTGATCACGCCCCTGGGACTCCATTGACATGCTGTGAGGATCCTGGACTAGAGGATAAAGGTAGCAATGAAAGTGCCTCCCAGGTATCAGCTGTCTGCTGATCACGCCCCTGGGACTACTGTGACATGCTGTGAGGATCCACGACTAGACGATAAAGGTAGCAATGAAAGTGCCTCCTAGGTATCAGCTGTCTGCTGATCACGCCCCTGGGACTACTGTGACATGCTGTGAGGATCCAGGATGAGAGGTTAAAGGCAGCAATGAAAGTGCCTCCCAGGTATCAGCTGTCTGCTGATCACGCCCCTGGGACTCCTGTGACATGCTGTGAGGATCCTGGACTAGATGATAAAGGTAGCAACGAAAGTGCCTATCAGGTATCAACTGTCTGCTGATCATGCCCCTGGGACTCCTGTGACATGCTGAGAGGATCCTGGACTAGAGGAAAAAGGCAGCAATGAAAGTGCCTCCCAGGTATCAGCTGTCTGCTGATCACGCCCCTGGGACTCCTGTGACGTGCTGTGAGGATCTTGGACTAGAGGATAAAGACAGCAATGAAAGTGGCTCCCAGGTATCAGCTGTCTGCTGATCACGCCCCTGGGACTCCATTGACATGCTGTGAGGATCCTGGACTAGAGGATAAAGGTAGCAATGAAAGTGCCTCCCAGGTATCAGCTGTCTGCTGATCACGCCCCTGGGACTACTGTGACATGCTGTGAGGATCCACGACTAGACGATAAAGGTAGCAATGAAAGTGCCTCCCAGGTATCAGCTGTCTGCTGATCACGCCCCTGGGACTCCTGTGACATGCTGAGAGGATCCTGGACTAGAGGAAAAAGGCAGCAATGAAAGTGCCTCCCAGGTATCAGCTGTCTGCTGATCACGCCCCTGGGACTACTGTGACATGCTGTGAGGATCCACGACTAGATGATAAAGGTAGCAATGAAAGTGCCTCCTAGGTATCAGCTGTCTGCTGATCACGCCCCTGGGACTACTGTGACATGCTGTGAGGATCCAGGATGAGAGGTTAAAGGCAGCAATGAAAGTGCCTCCAGGTATCAGCTGTCTGTTGATCACGCCCCTGGGACTCCTGTGACATGCTGTGAGGATCCTGGACTAGAGGATAAAGGCAGCAATGAAAGTGCCTCACAGGTATCAGCTGTCTACTGATCACGCCCCTGGGACTCCATTGACATGCTGTGAGGATCCTGGACTAGAGGATAAAGGTAGCAATGAAAGTGCCTCCCAGGTATCAGCTGTCTGCTGATCACGCCCCTGGGACTACTGTGACATGCTGTGAGGATCCACGACTAGACGATAAAGGTAGCAATGAAAGTGCCTCCTAGGTATCAGCTGTCTGCTGATCACGCCCCTGGGACTCCATTGACATGCTGTGAGGATCCTGGACTAGAGGATAAAGGTAGCAATGAAAGTGCCTCCCAGGTATCAGCTGTCTGCTGATCACGCCCCTGGGACTACTGTGACATGCTGTGAGGATCCACGACTAGACGATAAAGGTAGCAATGAAAGTGCCTCCTAGGTATCAGCTGTCTGCTGATCACGCCCCTGGGACTACTGTGACATGCTGTGAGGATCCAGGATGAGAGGTTAAAGGCAGCAATGAAAGTGCCTCCCAGGTATCAGCTGTCTGTTGATCACGCCCCTGGGACTCCTGTGACATGCTGTGAGGATCCTGGACTAGAGAATAAAGGCAGCAATGAAAGTGCCTCCCAGGTATCAGCTGTCTACTGATCACGCCCCTGGGACTCCATTGACATGCTGTGAGGATCCTGGACTAGAGGATAAAGGTAGCAATGAAAGTGCCTCCCAGGTATCAGCTGTCTGCTGATCACGCCCCTGGGACTACTGTGACATGCTGTGAGGATCCACGACTAGACGATAAAGGTAGCAATGAAAGTGCCTCCTAGGTATCAGCTGTCTGCTGATCACGCCCCTGGGACTACTGTGACATGCTGTGAGGATCCAGGATGAGAGGTTAAAGGCAGCAATGAAAGTGCCTCCCAGGTATCAGCTGTCTGCTGATCACGCCCCTGGGACTCCTGTGACATGCTGTGAGGATCCTGGACTAGATGATAAAGGTAGCAACGAAAGTGCCTATCAGGTATCAACTGTCTGCTGATCATGCCCCTGGGACTCCTGTGACATGCTGAGAGGATCCTGGACTAGAGGAAAAAGGCAGCAATGAAAGTGCCTCCCAGGTATCAGCTGTCTGCTGATCACGCCCCTGGGACTCCTGTGACGTGCTGTGAGGATCTTGGACTAGAGGATAAAGACAGCAATGAAAGTGGCTCCCAGGTATCAGCTGTCTGCTGATCACGCCCCTGGGACTCCATTGACATGCTGTGAGGATCCTGGACTAGAGGATAAAGGTAGCAATGAAAGTGCCTCCCAGGTATCAGCTGTCTGCTGATCACGCCCCTGGGACTACTGTGACATGCTGTGAGGATCCACGACTAGACGATAAAGGTAGCAATGAAAGTGCCTCCCAGGTATCAGCTGTCTGCTGATCACGCCCCTGGGACTCCTGTGACATGCTGAGAGGATCCTGGACTAGAGGAAAAAGGCAGCAATGAAAGTGCCTCCCAGGTATCAGCTGTCTGCTGATCACGCCCCTGGGACTACTGTGACATGCTGTGAGGATCCACGACTAGATGATAAAGGTAGCAATGAAAGTGCCTCCTAGGTATCAGCTGTCTGCTGATCACGCCCCTGGGACTACTGTGACATGCTGTGAGGATCCAGGATGAGAGGTTAAAGGCAGCAATGAAAGTGCCTCCAGGTATCAGCTGTCTGTTGATCACGCCCCTGGGACTCCTGTGACATGCTGTGAGGATCCTGGACTAGAGGATAAAGGCAGCAATGAAAGTGCCTCACAGGTATCAGCTGTCTACTGATCACGCCCCTGGGACTCCATTGACATGCTGTGAGGATCCTGGACTAGAGGATAAAGGTAGCAATGAAAGTGCCTCCCAGGTATCAGCTGTCTGCTGATCACGCCCCTGGGACTACTGTGACATGCTGTGAGGATCCACGACTAGACGATAAAGGTAGCAATGAAAGTGCCTCCTAGGTATCAGCTGTCTGCTGATCACGCCCCTGGGACTACTGTGACATGCTGTGAGGATCCAGGATGAGAGGTTAAAGGCAGCAATGAAAGTGCCTCCCAGGTATCAGCTGTCTGTTGATCACGCCCCTGGGACTCCTGTGACATGCTGTGAGGATCCTGGACTAGAGGATAAAGGTTGCAACGAAAGTGCCTCCCAGATATCAGCTGTCTGCTGATCACGCCCCTGAGACTCCTGTGACGTGCTGTGAGGATCCTGGACTAGAGGTTAAAGGCAGCAAATGAAAGTGCCTCCCAGGTATCAGCTGTCTGCTGATCATGCCACTGGGACTCCTGTGACGTGCTGTGAGGATCCTGGACCAGAGGATATCAGCTGTCTGCTGATCACGCCCCTTGGACTCCTGTGACGTTCTGTGAGGATCCTGGACTAGAGGATAAAGGTAGCAATTAAAGTGCCTCCCAGGTATCAGCTGTCTGGTGATCACGCCCCTGGGACTCCTGAGACATGCTGTGAGGATCCTGGACTAGAGGATAAAGGTTGCAATGAAAGTGCTTCCCAGATATCAGCTGTCTGCTGATCATGCCGCTGGGACTCCTGTGACGTGCTGTGAGGATCCTGGACTAGAGGATAAAGGTAGCAATGAAAGTGCCTCCCAGGTATCAGCTGTCTGTTGATCACGCCCCTGGGACTCCTGTGACATGCTGTGAGGATCCTGGACTAGAGGATAAAGGCAGCAATGAAAGTGCCTCCCAGGTATCAGCTGTCTACTGATCACGCCCCTGGGACTCCATTGACATGCTGTGAGGATCCTGGACTAGAGGATAAAGGTAGCAATGAAAGTGCCTCCCAGGTATCAGCTGTCTGCTGATCACGCCCCTGGGACTACTGTGACATGCTGTGAGGATCCACGACTAGACGATAAAGGTAGCAATGAAAGTGCCTCCTAGGTATCAGCTGTCTGCTGATCACGCCCCTGGGACTACTGTGACATGCTGTGAGGATCCAGGATGAGAGGTTAAAGGCAGCAATGAAAGTGCCTCCCAGGTATCAGCTGTCTGTTGATCACGCCCCTGGGACTCCTGTGACATGCTGTGAGGATCCTGGACTAGAGGATAAAGGCAGCAATGAAAGTGCCTCCCAGGTATCAGCTGTCTACTGATCACGCCCCTGGGACTCCATTGACGTGCTGTGAGGATCCTGGACTAGAGGATAAAGGTAGCAATGAAAGTGCCTCCCAGGTATCAGCTGTCTGCTGATCACGCCCCTGGGACTACTGTGACATGCTGTGAGGATCCACGACTAGACGATAAAGGTAGCAATGAAAGTGCCTCCTAGGTATCAGCTGTCTGCTGATCACGCCCCTGGGACTACTGTGACATGCTGTGAGGATCCAGGATGAGAGGTTAAAGGCAGCAATGAAAGTGCCTCCCAGGTATCAGCTGTCTGCTGATCACGCCCCTGGGACTCCTGTGACATGCTGTGAGGATCCTGGACTAGATGATAAAGGTAGCAACGAAAGTGCCTATCAGGTATCAACTGTCTGCTGATCATTCCCCTAGGACTCCTGTGACATGCTGTGAATATCCTGGACTAGAGGATATAGGCAGCAATGAAAGTGCCTCCCAGGTATCAGCTGTCTGCTGATCACGCCCCTGGGACTCCTGTGACATGCTGTGAGGATCCTGGATTAGAGGATAAAGGCAGCAATGAAAGTGCCTCCCAGGTATCAGCTGTCTGCTGATCACGTCCCTTGGACTCGTGTGACGTACTGTGAGGATCCTGGATTAGAGGATAAAGGTAGAAATGAAAGTGCCTCCTAGGTATCAGCTGTCTGCTGATCACGCCACTGGGACTCCTGTGATGTGCTGTGAGGATCTTGGACTAGAGGATAAAGGTAGCAATGAAACTCCCTCCCAGGTATCAGCTGTCTGCTGATTACGCCCATGGCACTCCTGTGACATGCTGTGAGGATCCTGGAATAGAGGATAATGGTTGCAATGAAAGTGCCTCCCAGGTATCAGCTGTCTGCTGATCACGTCCCTGGGACTCCTGTGACGTGCTGTGAGGATCCTGGACTAGAGGTTAAAGGCAGCAAATGAAAGTGCCTCCCAGGTATCAGCTGTCTGCTGATCACGCCACTGGGACTCCTGTGACGTGCTGTGAGGATCCTGGACCAGAGGATATCAGCTGTCTGCTGATCACGCCCCTTGGACTCCTGTGACGTTCTGTGAGGATCTTGGACTAGAGGATAAAGTTAGCAATAAAAGTGCCTCCCAGGTATCAGCTGTCTGCTGCTCACGCCCCTGGGACTCCTGTGACGTGCTGTGAGGATCCTGGACTAGAGGATAAAGGTTGCAATGAAAGTGCCTCCCAGGTATCAGCTGTCTGCTGATCACACCCCTTGGACTCCTGTGACGTGCTGTGAGGATCCTGGACTAGAGGATAAAGGCAGCAATGAAAGTGCCTCCCAGGTATCAGCTGTCTGCTGATCACACCCCTGGGACTCCTGTGGCATGCTGTGAGGATCCACGACTAGAGGATAAAGGTAGCAATGAAAGTGCCTCCTAGGTATCAGCTGTCTGCTGATCACGCCCCTGGGACTACTGTGACATGCTGTGAGGATCCAGGAAGAGAGGTTAAAGGCAGCAATGAAAGTGCCTCCCAGGTATCAGCTGTCTGCTGATCACGCCCCTGGGACTCCTGTGACATGCTGTGAGGATCCTGGACTAGATGATAAAGGCAGCAATGAAAATGTCTCCCAGGTATCAGCTGTCTGCTGATCCCGTCCCTTGGACTCCTGTGACGTGCTGTGAGGATCCTGGACTAGAGGATAAAGGTAGCAATGAAAGTGCCTCCCAGGTATCAGCTGTCTGCTGATCACGACCCTGGGACTCCTGTGACATGCTGTGAGGATCCTGGATTAGAGGATAAAGGCAGCAATGAAAGTGCCTCCCAGGTATCAGCTGTCTGCTGATCACGCCCCTTGGACTCGTGTGACGTACTGTGAGGATCCAGGACTAGAGGATAAAGGTAGCAATGAAAGTGCCTCCTAGGTATCAGCTGTCTGCTGATCACGCCACTGGGACTCCTGTGATGTGCTGTGTGGATCTTGGACTAGAGGATAAAGGTAGTAATGAAACTGCCTCCCAGGTATCAGCTGTCTGCTGATCACGCCCATGGCACTCCTGTGACATGCTGTGAGGATCCTGGACTAGAGTATAAAGGTTGCAATGAAAGTGCCTCCCAGGTATCAGCTGTCTGCTGATCACGCCCCTGGGACTCCTGTGACGTGCTGTGAGGATCCTGGACTAGAGGTTAAAGGCAGCAAATGAAAGTGCCTCCCAGGTATCAGCTGTCTGCTGATCACACCCCTGGGACTCCTGCAACGTGCTGTAAGGATTCTGGATTAGAGGATAAAGATAGCAATGAAAGTGCCTCCCAGGTATCAGCTGTCTGCTGATCACGCCCCTGGGACTCCTGTGACATGCTGTGAGGATCCTGGACTAGAGGATAAAGGTTGCAACGAAAGTGCCTCCCAGATATCAGCTGTCTGCTGATCACGCCCCTGAGACTCCTGTGACGTGCTGTGAGGATCCTGGACTAGAGGTTAAAGGCAGCAAATGAAAGTGCCTCCCAGGTATCAGCTGTCTGCTGATCATGCCACTGGGACTCCTGTGACGTGCTGTGAGGATCCTGGACCAGAGGATATCAGCTGTCTGCTGATCACGCCCCTTGGACTCCTGTGACGTTCTGTGAGGATCCTGGACTAGAGGATAAAGGTAGCAATTAAAGTGCCTCCCAGGTATCAGCTGTCTGGTGATCACGCCCCTGGGACTCCTGTGACATGCTGTGAGGATCCTGGACTAGAGGATAAAGGTTGCAATGAAAGTGCTTCCCAGATATCAGCTGTCTGCTGATCATGCCGCTGGGACTCCTGTGACGTGCTGTGAGGATCCTGGACTAGAGGATAAAGGTAGCAATGAAAGTGCCTCCCAGGTATCAGCTGTCTGTTGATCACGCCCCTGGGACTTCTGTGACATGCTGTGAGGATCCTGGACTAGAGGATAAAGGCAGCAATGAAAGTGCCTCCCAGGTATCAGCTGTCTACTGATCACGCCCCTGGGACTCCATTGACATGCTGTGAGGATCCTGGACTAGAGGATAAAGGTAGCAATGAAAGTGCCTCCCAGGTATCAGCTGTCTGCTGATCACGCCCCTGGGACTCCTGTGACATGCTGTGAGGATCCTGGACTAGATGATAAAGGTAGCAATGAAAGTGCCTCCTAGGTATCAGCTGTCTGCTGATCACGCCCCTGGGACTACTGTGACATGCTGTGAGGATCCAGGATGAGAGGTTAAAGGCAGCAATGAAAGTGCCTCCCAGGTATCAGCTGTCTGTTGATCACGCCCCTGGGACTCCTGTGACATGCTGTGAGGATCCTGGACTAGAGGATAAAGGCAGCAATGAAAGTGCCTCCCAGGTATCAGCTGTCTACTGATCACGCCCCTGGGACTCCATTGACATGCTGTGAGGATCCTGGACTAGAGGATAAAGGTAGCAATGAAAGTGCCTCCCAGGTATCAGCTGTCTGCTGATCACGCCCCTGGGACTACTGTGACATGCTGTGAGGATCCACGACTAGACGATAAAGGTAGCAATGAAAGTGCCTCCTAGGTATCAGCTGTCTGCTGATCACGCCCCTGGGACTACTGTGACATGCTGTGAGGATCCAGGATGAGAGGTTAAAGGCAGCAATGAAAGTGCCTCCCAGGTATCAGCTGTCTGTTGATCACGCCCCTGGGACTCCTGTGACATGCTGTGAGGATCCTGGACTAGAGAATAAAGGCAGCAATGAAAGTGCCTCCCAGATATCAGCTGTCTACTGATCACGCCCCTGGGACTCCATTGACATGCTGTGAGGATCCTGGACTAGAGGATAAAGGTAGCAATGAAAGTGCCTCCCAGGTATCAGCTGTCTGCTGATCACGCCCCTGGGACTACTGTGACATGCTGTGAGGATCCACGACTAGACGATAAAGGTAGCAATGAAAGTGCCTCCTAGGTATCAGCTGTCTGCTGATCACGCCCCTGGGACTACTGTGACATGCTGTGAGGATCCAGGATGAGAGGTTAAAGGCAGCAATGAAAGTGCCTCCCAGGTATCAGCTGTCTGCTGATCACGCCCCTGGGACTCCTGTGACATGCTGTGAGGATCCTGGACTAGATGATAAAGGTAGCAACGAAAGTGCCTATCAGGTATCAACTGTCTGCTGATCATGCCCCTGGGACTCCTGTGACATGCTGAGAGGATCCTGGACTAGAGGAAAAAGGCAGCAATGAAAGTGCCTCCCAGGTATCAGCTGTCTGCTGATCACGCCCCTGGGACTCCTGTGACGTGCTGTGAGGATCTTGGACTAGAGGATAAAGACAGCAATGAAAGTGGCTCCCAGGTATCAGCTGTCTGCTGATCACGCCCCTGGGACTCCATTGACATGCTGTGAGGATCCTGGACTAGAGGATAAAGGTAGCAATGAAAGTGCCTCCCAGGTATCAGCTGTCTGCTGATCACGCCCCTGGGACTACTGTGACATGCTGTGAGGATCCACGACTAGACGATAAAGGTAGCAATGAAAGTGCCTCCCAGGTATCAGCTGTCTGCTGATCACGCCCCTGGGACTCCTGTGACATGCTGAGAGGATCCTGGACTAGAGGAAAAAGGCAGCAATGAAAGTGCCTCCCAGGTATCAGCTGTCTGCTGATCACGCCCCTGGGACTACTGTGACATGCTGTGAGGATCCACGACTAGACGATAAAGGTAGCAATGAAAGTGCCTCCTAGGTATCAGCTGTCTGCTGATCACGCCCCTGGGACTACTGTGACATGCTGTGAGGATCCAGGATGAGAGGTTAAAGGCAGCAATGAAAGTGCCTCCAGGTATCAGCTGTCTGTTGATCACGCCCCTGGGACTCCTGTGACATGCTGTGAGGATCCTGGACTAGAGGATAAAGGCAGCAATGAAAGTGCCTCACAGGTATCAGCTGTCTACTGATCACGCCCCTGGGACTCCATTGACATGCTGTGAGGATCCTGGACTAGAGGATAAAGGTAGCAATGAAAGTGCCTCCCAGGTATCAGCTGTCTGCTGATCACGCCCCTGGGACTACTGTGACATGCTGTGAGGATCCACGACTAGACGATAAAGGTAGCAATGAAAGTGCCTCCTAGGTATCAGCTGTCTGCTGATCACGCCCCTGGGACTACTGTGACATGCTGTGAGGATCCAGGATGAGAGGTTAAAGGCAGCAATGAAAGTGCCTCCCAGGTATCAGCTGTCTGTTGATCACGCCCCTGGGACTCCTGTGACATGCTGTGAGGATCCTGGACTAGAGGATAAAGGTTGCAACGAAAGTGCCTCCCAGATATCAGCTGTCTGCTGATCACGCCCCTGAGACTCCTGTGACGTGCTGTGAGGATCCTGGACTAGAGGTTAAAGGCAGCAAATGAAAGTGCCTCCCAGGTATCAGCTGTCTGCTGATCATGCCACTGGGACTCCTGTGACGTGCTGTGAGGATCCTGGACCAGAGGATATCAGCTGTCTGCTGATCACGCCCCTTGGACTCCTGTGACGTTCTGTGAGGATCCTGGACTAGAGGATAAAGGTAGCAATTAAAGTGCCTCCCAGGTATCAGCTGTCTGGTGATCACGCCCCTGGGACTCCTGTGACATGCTGTGAGGATCCTGGACTAGAGGATAAAGGTTGCAATGAAAGTGCTTCCCAGATATCAGCTGTCTGCTGATCATGCCGCTGGGACTCCTGTGACGTGCTGTGAGGATCCTGGACTAGAGGATAAAGGTAGCAATGAAAGTGCCTCCCAGGTATCAGCTGTCTGTTGATCACGCCCCTGGGACTCCTGTGACATGCTGTGAGGATCCTGGACTAGAGGATAAAGGCAGCAATGAAAGTGCCTCCCAGGTATCAGCTGTCTACTGATCACGCCCCTGGGACTCCATTGACATGCTGTGAGGATCCTGGACTAGAGGATAAAGGTAGCAATGAAAGTGCCTCCCAGGTATCAGCTGTCTGCTGATCACGCCCCTGGGACTACTGTGACATGCTGTGAGGATCCACGACTAGACGATAAAGGTAGCAATGAAAGTGCCTCCTAGGTATCAGCTGTCTGCTGATCACGCCCCTGGGACTACTGTGACATGCTGTGAGGATCCAGGATGAGAGGTTAAAGGCAGCAATGAAAGTGCCTCCCAGGTATCAGCTGTCTGTTGATCACGCCCCTGGGACTCCTGTGACATGCTGTGAGGATCCTGGACTAGAGGATAAAGGCAGCAATGAAAGTGCCTCCCAGGTATCAGCTGTCTACTGATCACGCCCCTGGGACTCCATTGACATGCTGTGAGGATCCTGGACTAGAGGATAAAGGTAGCAATGAAAGTGCCTCCCAGGTATCAGCTGTCTGCTGATCACGCCCCTGGGACTACTGTGACATGCTGTGAGGATCCACGACTAGACGATAAAGGTAGCAATGAAAGTGCCTCCTAGGTATCAGCTGTCTGCTGATCACGCCCCTGGGACTACTGTGACATGCTGTGAGGATCCAGGATGAGAGGTTAAAGGCAGCAATGAAAGTGCCTCCCAGGTATCAGCTGTCTGCTGATCACGCCCCTGGGACTCCTGTGACATGCTGTGAGGATCCTGGACTAGATGATAAAGGTAGCAACGAAAGTGCCTATCAGGTATCAACTGTCTGCTGATCATTCCCCTGGGACTCCTGTGACATGCTGAGAGGATCCTGGACTAGAGGAAAAAGGCAGCAATGAAAGTGCCTCCCAGGTATCAGCTGTCTGCTGATCACGCCCCTGGGACTCCTGTGACGTGCTGTGAGGATCTTGGACTAGAGGATAAAGACAGCAATGAAAGTGGCTCCCAGGTATCAGCTGTCTGCTGATCACGCCCCTGGGACTCCATTGACATGCTGTGAGGATCCTGGACTAGAGGATAAAGGTAGCAATGAAAGTGCCTCCCAGGTATCAGCTGTCTGCTGATCACGCCCCAGGGACTACTGGGACATGCTGTGAGGATCCACGACTAGACGATAAAGGTAGCAATGAAAGTGCCTCCTAGGTATCAGCTGTCTGCTGATCACGCCCCTGGGACTACTGTGACATGCTGTGAGGATCCAGGATGAGAGGTTAAAGGCAGCAATGAAAGTGCCTCCCAGGTATCAGCTGTCTGTTGATCACGCCCCTGGGACTCCTGTGACATGCTGTGAGGATCCTGGACTAGAGGATAAAGGCAGCAATGAAAGTGCCTCCAGGTATCAGCTGTCTACTGATCACGCCCCTGGGACTCCATTGACATGCTGTGAGGATCCTGGACTAGAGGATAAAGGTAGCAATGAAAGTGCCTCCCAGGTATCAGCTGTCTGCTGATCACGCCCCTGGGACTACTGTGACATGCTGTGAGGATCCACGACTAGACGATAAAGGTAGCAATGAAAGTGCCTCCTAGGTATCAGCTGTCTGCTGATCACGCCCCTGGGACTACTGTGACATGCTGTGAGGATCCAGGATGAGAGGTTAAAGGCAGCAATGAAAGTGCCTCCCAGGTATCAGCTGTCTGCTGATCACGCCCCTGGGACTCCTGTGACATGCTGTGAGGATCCTGGACTAGATGATAAAGGTAGCAATGAAAGTGCCTCCCAGGTATCAGCTGTCTGTTGATCACGCCCCTGGGACTCCTGTGACATGCTGTGAGGATCCTGGACTAGAGGATAAAGGCAGCAATGAAAGTGCCTCCCAGGTATCAGCTGTCTACTGATCACGCCCCTGGGACTCCATTGACATGCTGTGAGGATCCTGGACTAGAGGATAAAGGTAGCAATGAAAGTGCCTCCCAGGTATCAGCTGTCTGCTGATCACGCCCCTGGGACTACTGTGACATGCTGTGAGGATCCACGACTAGACGATAAAGGTAGCAATGAAAGTGCCTCCTAGGTATCAGCTGTCTGCTGATCACGCCCCTGGGACTACTGTGACATGCTGTGAGGATCCAGGATGAGAGGTTAAAGGCAGCAATGAAAGTGCCTCCCAGGTATCAGCTGTCTGTTGATCACGCCCCTGGGACTCCTGTGACATGCTGTGAGGATCCTGGACTAGAGGATAAAGGCAGCAATGAAAGTGCCTCCCAGGTATCAGCTGTCTACTGATCACGCCCCTGGGACTCCATTGACATGCTGTGAGGATCCTGGACTAGAGGATAAAGGTAGCAATGAAAGTGCCTCCCAGGTATCAGCTGTCTGCTGATCACGCCCCTGGGACTACTGTGACATGCTGTGAGGATCCACGACTAGACGATAAAGGTAGCAATGAAAGTGCCTCCTAGGTATCAGCTGTCTGCTGATAACGCCCCTGGGACTACTGTGACATGCTGTGAGGATCCAGGATGAGAGGTTAAAGGCAGCAATGAAAGTGCCTCCCAGGTATCAGCTGTCTGCTGATCACGCCCCTGGGACTCCTGTGACATGCTGTGAGGATCCTGGACTAGATGATAAAGGTAGCAATGAAAGTGCCTCCCAGGTATCAGCTGTCTGTTGATCACGCCCCTGGGACTCCTGTGACATGCTGTGAGGATCCTGGACTAGAGGATAAAGGCAGCAATGAAAGTGCCTCCCAGGTATCAGCTGTCTACTGATCACGCCCCTGGGACTCCATTGACATGCTGTGAGGATCCTGGACTAGAGGATAAAGGTAGCAATGAAAGTGCCTCCCAGGTATCAGCTGTCTGCTGATCACGCCCCTGGGACTACTGTAACATGCTGTGAGGATCCACGACTAGACGATAAAGGTAGCAATGAAAGTGCCTCCTAGGTATCAGCTGTCTGCTGATCACGCCCCTGGGACTACTGTGACATGCTGTGAGGATCCAGGATGAGAGGTTAAAGGCAGCAATGAAAGTGCCTCCCAGGTATCAGCTGTCTGTTGATCACGCCCCTGGGACTCCTGTGACATGCTGTGAGGATCCTGGACTAGAGGATAAAGGCAGCAATGAAAGTGCCTCCCAGGTATCAGCTGTCTACTGATCACGCCCCTGGGACTCCATTGACATGCTGTGAGGATCCTGGACTAGAGGATAAAGGTAGCAATGAAAGTGCCTCCCAGGTATCAGCTGTCTGCTGATCACGCCCCTGGGACTACTGTGACATGCTGTGAGGATCCACGACTAGACGATAAAGGTAGCAATGAAAGTGCCTCCTAGGTATCAGCTGTCTGCTGATCACGCCCCTGGGACTACTGTGACATGCTGTGAGGATCCAGGATGAGAGGTTAAAGGCAGCAATGAAAGTGCCTCCCAGGTATCAGCTGTCTGCTGATCACGCCCCTGGGACTCCTGTGACATGCTGTGAGGATCCTGGACTAGATGATAAAGGTAGCAACGAAAGTGCCTATCAGGTATCAACTGTCTGCTGATCATGCCCCTGGGACTCCTGTGACATGCTGAGAGGATCCTGGACTAGAGGAAAAAGGCAGCAATGAAAGTGCCTCCCAGGTATCAGCTGTCTGCTGATCACGCCCCTGGGACTCCTGTGACGTGCTGTGAGGATCTTGGACTAGAGGATAAAGACAGCAATGAAAGTGGCTCCCAGGTATCAGCTGTCTGCTGATCACGCCCCTGGGACTCCATTGACATGCTGTGAGGATCCTGGACTAGAGGATAAAGGTAGCAATGAAAGTGCCTCCCAGGTATCAGCTGTCTGCTGATCACGCCCCTGGGACTACTGTGACATGCTGTGAGGATCCACGACTAGACGATAAAGGTAGCAATGAAAGTGCCTCCTAGGTATCAGCTGTCTGCTGATCACGCCCCTGGGACTACTGTGACATGCTGTGAGGATCCAGGATGAGAGGTTAAAGGCAGCAATGAAAGTGCCTCCCAGGTATCAGCTGTCTGTTGATCACGCCCCTGGGACTCCTGTGACATGCTGTGAGGATCCTGGACTAGAGGATAAAGGCAGCAATGAAAGTGCCTCCCAGGTATCAGCTGTCTACTGATCACGCCCCTGGGACTCCATTGACATGCTGTGAGGATCCTGGACTAGAGGATAAAGGTAGCAATGAAAGTGCCTCCCAGGTATCAGCTGTCTGCTGATCACGCCCCTGGGACTACTGTGACATGCTGTGAGGATCCACGACTAGACGATAAAGGTAGCAATGAAAGTGCCTCCTAGGTATCAGCTGTCTGCTGATCATGCCCCTGGGACTACTGTGACATGCTGTGAGGATCCAGGATGAGAGGTTAAAGGCAGCAATGAAAGTGCCTCCCAGGTATCAGCTGTCTGCTGATCACGCCCCTGGGACTCCTGTGACATGCTGTGAGGATCCTGGACTAGATGATAAAGGTAGCAACGAAAGTGCCTATCAGGTATCAACTGTCTGCTGATCATGCCCCTGGGACTCCTGTGACATGCTGAGAGGATCCTGGACTAGAGGAAAAAGGCAGCAATGAAAGTGCCTCCCAGGTATCAGCTGTCTGCTGATCACGCCCCTGGGACTCCTGTGACGTGCTGTGAGGATCTTGGACTAGAGGATAAAGACAGCAATGAAAGTGGCTCCCAGGTATCAGCTGTCTGCTGATCACGTCCCTAGGACTCCTGTGACATGCTGTGAGGATCCAGGATGAGAGGTTAAAGGCAGCAATGAAAGTGCCTCCCAGGTATCAGCTGTCTGTTGATCACGCCCCTGGGACTCCTGTGACATGCTGTGAGGATCCTGGACTAGAGGATAAAGGTTGCAACGAAAGTGCCTCCCAGATATCAGCTGTCTGCTGATCACGCCCCTGAGACTCCTGTGACGTGCTGTGAGGATCCTGGACTAGAGGTTAAAGGCAGCAAATGAAAGTGCCTCCCAGGTATCAGCTGTCTGCTGATCATGCCACTGGGACTCCTGTGACGTGCTGTGAGGATCCTGGACCAGAGGATATCAGCTGTCTGCTGATCACGCCCCTTGGACTCCTGTGACGTTCTGTGAGGATCCTGGACTAGAGGATAAAGGTAGCAATTAAAGTGCCTCCCAGGTATCAGCTGTCTGGTGATCACGCCCCTGGGACTCCTGTGACATGCTGTGAGGATCCTGGACTAGAGGATAAAGGTTGCAATGAAAGTGCTTCCCAGATATCAGCTGTCTGCTGATCATGCCGCTGGGACTCCTGTGACGTGCTGTGAGGATCCTGGACTAGAGGATAAAGGTAGCAATGAAAGTGCCTCCCAGGTATCAGCTGTCTGTTGATCACGCCCCTGGGACTCCTGTGACATGCTGTGAGGATCCTGGACTAGAGGATAAAGGCAGCAATGAAAGTGCCTCCCAGGTATCAGCTGTCTACTGATCACGCCCCTGGGACTCCATTGACATGCTGTGAGGATCCTGGACTAGAGGATAAAGGTAGCAATGAAAGTGCCTCCCAGGTATCAGCTGTCTGCTGATCACGCCCCTGGGACTACTGTGACATGCTGTGAGGATCCACGACTAGACGATAAAGGTAGCAATGAAAGTGCCTCCTAGGTATCAGCTGTCTGCTGATCACGCCCCTGGGACTACTGTGACATGCTGTGAGGATCCAGGATGAGAGGTTAAAGGCAGCAATGAAAGTGCCTCCCAGGTATCAGCTGTCTGTTGATCACGCCCCTGGGACTCCTGTGACATGCTGTGAGGATCCTGGACTAGAGGATAAAGGCAGCAATGAAAGTGCCTCCCAGGTATCAGCTGTCTACTGATCACGCCCCTGGGACTCCATTGACATGCTGTGAGGATCCTGGACTAGAGGATAAAGGTAGCAATGAAAGTGCCTCCCAGGTATCAGCTGTCTGCTGATCACGCCCCTGGGACTACTGTGACATGCTGTGAGGATCCACGACTAGACGATAAAGGTAGCAATGAAAGTGCCTCCTAGGTATCAGCTGTCTGCTGATCACGCCCCTGGGACTACTGTGACATGCTGTGAGGATCCAGGATGAGAGGTTAAAGGCAGCAATGAAAGTGCCTCCCAGGTATCAGCTGTCTGCTGATCACGCCCCTGGGACTCCTGTGACATGCTGTGAGGATCCTGGACTAGATGATAAAGGTAGCAACGAAAGTGCCTATCAGGTATCAACTGTCTGCTGATCATTCCCCTGGGACTCCTGTGACATGCTGAGAGGATCCTGGACTAGAGGAAAAAGGCAGCAATGAAAGTGCCTCCCAGGTATCAGCTGTCTGCTGATCACGCCCCTGGGACTCCTGTGACGTGCTGTGAGGATCTTGGACTAGAGGATAAAGACAGCAATGAAAGTGGCTCCCAGGTATCAGCTGTCTGCTGATCACGCCCCTGGGACTCCATTGACATGCTGTGAGGATCCTGGACTAGAGGATAAAGGTAGCAATGAAAGTGCCTCCCAGGTATCAGCTGTCTGCTGATCACGCCCCAGGGACTACTGGGACATGCTGTGAGGATCCACGACTAGACGATAAAGGTAGCAATGAAAGTGCCTCCTAGGTATCAGCTGTCTGCTGATCACGCCCCTGGGACTACTGTGACATGCTGTGAGGATCCAGGATGAGAGGTTAAAGGCAGCAATGAAAGTGCCTCCCAGGTATCAGCTGTCTGTTGATCACGCCCCTGGGACTCCTGTGACATGCTGTGAGGATCCTGGACTAGAGGATAAAGGCAGCAATGAAAGTGCCTCCAGGTATCAGCTGTCTACTGATCACGCCCCTGGGACTCCATTGACATGCTGTGAGGATCCTGGACTAGAGGATAAAGGTAGCAATGAAAGTGCCTCCCAGGTATCAGCTGTCTGCTGATCACGCCCCTGGGACTACTGTGACATGCTGTGAGGATCCACGACTAGACGATAAAGGTAGCAATGAAAGTGCCTCCTAGGTATCAGCTGTCTGCTGATCACGCCCCTGGGACTACTGTGACATGCTGTGAGGATCCAGGATGAGAGGTTAAAGGCAGCAATGAAAGTGCCTCCCAGGTATCAGCTGTCTGCTGATCACGCCCCTGGGACTCCTGTGACATGCTGTGAGGATCCTGGACTAGATGATAAAGGTAGCAATGAAAGTGCCTCCCAGGTATCAGCTGTCTGTTGATCACGCCCCTGGGACTCCTGTGACATGCTGTGAGGATCCTGGACTAGAGGATAAAGGCAGCAATGAAAGTGCCTCCCAGGTATCAGCTGTCTACTGATCACGCCCCTGGGACTCCATTGACATGCTGTGAGGATCCTGGACTAGAGGATAAAGGTAGCAATGAAAGTGCCTCCCAGGTATCAGCTGTCTGCTGATCACGCCCCTGGGACTACTGTGACATGCTGTGAGGATCCACGACTAGACGATAAAGGTAGCAATGAAAGTGCCTCCTAGGTATCAGCTGTCTGCTGATCACGCCCCTGGGACTACTGTGACATGCTGTGAGGATCCAGGATGAGAGGTTAAAGGCAGCAATGAAAGTGCCTCCCAGGTATCAGCTGTCTGTTGATCACGCCCCTGGGACTCCTGTGACATGCTGTGAGGATCCTGGACTAGAGGATAAAGGCAGCAATGAAAGTGCCTCCCAGGTATCAGCTGTCTACTGATCACGCCCCTGGGACTCCATTGACATGCTGTGAGGATCCTGGACTAGAGGATAAAGGTAGCAATGAAAGTGCCTCCCAGGTATCAGCTGTCTGCTGATCACGCCCCTGGGACTACTGTGACATGCTGTGAGGATCCACGACTAGACGATAAAGGTAGCAATGAAAGTGCCTCCTAGGTATCAGCTGTCTGCTGATAACGCCCCTGGGACTACTGTGACATGCTGTGAGGATCCAGGATGAGAGGTTAAAGGCAGCAATGAAAGTGCCTCCCAGGTATCAGCTGTCTGCTGATCACGCCCCTGGGACTCCTGTGACATGCTGTGAGGATCCTGGACTAGATGATAAAGGTAGCAATGAAAGTGCCTCCCAGGTATCAGCTGTCTGTTGATCACGCCCCTGGGACTCCTGTGACATGCTGTGAGGATCCTGGACTAGAGGATAAAGGCAGCAATGAAAGTGCCTCCCAGGTATCAGCTGTCTACTGATCACGCCCCTGGGACTCCATTGACATGCTGTGAGGATCCTGGACTAGAGGATAAAGGTAGCAATGAAAGTGCCTCCCAGGTATCAGCTGTCTGCTGATCACGCCCCTGGGACTACTGTAACATGCTGTGAGGATCCACGACTAGACGATAAAGGTAGCAATGAAAGTGCCTCCTAGGTATCAGCTGTCTGCTGATCACGCCCCTGGGACTACTGTGACATGCTGTGAGGATCCAGGATGAGAGGTTAAAGGCAGCAATGAAAGTGCCTCCCAGGTATCAGCTGTCTGTTGATCACGCCCCTGGGACTCCTGTGACATGCTGTGAGGATCCTGGACTAGAGGATAAAGGCAGCAATGAAAGTGCCTCCCAGGTATCAGCTGTCTACTGATCACGCCCCTGGGACTCCATTGACATGCTGTGAGGATCCTGGACTAGAGGATAAAGGTAGCAATGAAAGTGCCTCCCAGGTATCAGCTGTCTGCTGATCACGCCCCTGGGACTACTGTGACATGCTGTGAGGATCCACGACTAGACGATAAAGGTAGCAATGAAAGTGCCTCCTAGGTATCAGCTGTCTGCTGATCACGCCCCTGGGACTACTGTGACATGCTGTGAGGATCCAGGATGAGAGGTTAAAGGCAGCAATGAAAGTGCCTCCCAGGTATCAGCTGTCTGCTGATCACGCCCCTGGGACTCCTGTGACATGCTGTGAGGATCCTGGACTAGATGATAAAGGTAGCAACGAAAGTGCCTATCAGGTATCAACTGTCTGCTGATCATGCCCCTGGGACTCCTGTGACATGCTGAGAGGATCCTGGACTAGAGGAAAAAGGCAGCAATGAAAGTGCCTCCCAGGTATCAGCTGTCTGCTGATCACGCCCCTGGGACTCCTGTGACGTGCTGTGAGGATCTTGGACTAGAGGATAAAGACAGCAATGAAAGTGGCTCCCAGGTATCAGCTGTCTGCTGATCACGCCCCTGGGACTCCATTGACATGCTGTGAGGATCCTGGACTAGAGGATAAAGGTAGCAATGAAAGTGCCTCCCAGGTATCAGCTGTCTGCTGATCACGCCCCTGGGACTACTGTGACATGCTGTGAGGATCCACGACTAGACGATAAAGGTAGCAATGAAAGTGCCTCCTAGGTATCAGCTGTCTGCTGATCACGCCCCTGGGACTACTGTGACATGCTGTGAGGATCCAGGATGAGAGGTTAAAGGCAGCAATGAAAGTGCCTCCCAGGTATCAGCTGTCTGTTGATCACGCCCCTGGGACTCCTGTGACATGCTGTGAGGATCCTGGACTAGAGGATAAAGGCAGCAATGAAAGTGCCTCCCAGGTATCAGCTGTCTACTGATCACGCCCCTGGGACTCCATTGACATGCTGTGAGGATCCTGGACTAGAGGATAAAGGTAGCAATGAAAGTGCCTCCCAGGTATCAGCTGTCTGCTGATCACGCCCCTGGGACTACTGTGACATGCTGTGAGGATCCACGACTAGACGATAAAGGTAGCAATGAAAGTGCCTCCTAGGTATCAGCTGTCTGCTGATCATGCCCCTGGGACTACTGTGACATGCTGTGAGGATCCAGGATGAGAGGTTAAAGGCAGCAATGAAAGTGCCTCCCAGGTATCAGCTGTCTGCTGATCACGCCCCTGGGACTCCTGTGACATGCTGTGAGGATCCTGGACTAGATGATAAAGGTAGCAACGAAAGTGCCTATCAGGTATCAACTGTCTGCTGATCATGCCCCTGGGACTCCTGTGACATGCTGAGAGGATCCTGGACTAGAGGAAAAAGGCAGCAATGAAAGTGCCTCCCAGGTATCAGCTGTCTGCTGATCACGCCCCTGGGACTCCTGTGACGTGCTGTGAGGATCTTGGACTAGAGGATAAAGACAGCAATGAAAGTGGCTCCCAGGTATCAGCTGTCTGCTGATCACGTCCCTAGGACTCCTGTGACATGCTATGAGGATCCTGGACTAGAGGATATAGGCAGCAATGAAAGTGCCTCCCAGGTATCAGCTGTCTGCTGATCACGCCCCTGGGACTCCTGTGACATGCTGTGAGGATCCTGGACTAGAGGATAAAGGCAGCAATGAAAATGTCTCCCAGGTATCAGCTGTCTGCTGATCCCGTCCCATGGACTCCGGTGATGTGCTGTGAGGATCCTGGACTAGAGGATAAAGGTAGCAATGAAAGTGCCTCCCAGGTATCAGCTGTCTGCTGATCACGACCCTGGGACTCCTGTGACATGCTGTGAGGATCCTGGATTAGAGGATAAAGGTAGCAATGAAAGTGCCTCCCAGGTATCAGCTGTCTGCTGATCACGCCCGTTGGACTCGTGTGACGTACTGTAAGGATCCTGGACTAGAGGATAAAGGTAGCAATGAAAGTGCCTCCTAGGTATCAGCTGTCTGCTGATCACGCCACTGGGACTCCTGTGATGTGCTGTGAGGATCTTGGACTAGAGGATAAAGGTAGTAATGAAACTGCCTCCCAGGTATCAGCTGTCTGCTGATCACGCCCCTGGGACTACTGTGACATGCTGTGAGGATCCACGACTAGACGATAAAGGTAGCAATGAAAGTGCCTCCTAGGTATCAGCTGTCTGCTGATCACGCCCCTGGGACTACTGTGACATGCTGTGAGGATCCAGGATGAGAGGTTAAAGGCAGCAATGAAAGTGCCTCCCAGGTATCAGCTGTCTGTTGATCACGCCCCTGGGACTCCTGTGACATGCTGTGAGGATCCTGGACTAGAGGATAAAGGTAGCAATGAAAGTGCCTCCCAGGTATCAGCTGTCTGCTGATCACGCCCCTGGGACTACTGTGACATGCTGTGAGGATCCACGACTAGACGATAAAGGTAGCAATGAAAGTGCCTCCTAGGTATCAGCTGTCTGCTGATCACGCCCCTGGGACTACTGTGACATGCTGTGAGGATCCAGGATGAGAGGTTAAAGGCAGCAATGAAAGTGCCTCCCAGGTATCAGCTGTCTGTTGATCATGCCCCTGGGACTCCTGTGACATGCTGTGAGGATCCTGGACTAGAGGATAAAGGCAGCAATGAAAGTGCCTCCCAGGTATCAGCTGTCTACTGATCACGCCCCTGGGACTCCATTGACATGCTGTGAGGATCCTGGACAAGAGGATAAAGGTAGCAATGAAAGTGCCTCCCAGGTATCAGCTGTCTGCTGATCACGCCCCTGGGACTACTGTGACATGCTGTGAGGATCCACGACTAGACGATAAAGGTAGCAATGAAAGTGCCTCCTAGGTATCAGCTGTCTGCTGATCACGCCCCTGGGACTACTGTGACATGCTGTGAGGATCCAGGATGAGAGGTTAAAGGCAGCAATGAAAGTGCCTCCCAGGTATCAGCTGTCTGTTGATCACGCCCCTGGGACTCCTGTGACATGCTGTGAGGATCCTGGACTAGAGGATAAAGGCAGCAATGAAAGTGCCTCCCAGGTATCAGCTGTCTACTGATCACGCCCCTGGGACTCCATTGACATGCTGTGAGGATCCTGGACTAGAGGATAAAGGTAGCAATGAAAGTGCCTCCCAGGTATCAGCTGTCTGCTGATCACGCCCCTGGGACTACTGTGACATGCTGTGAGGATCCACGACTAGACGATAAAGGTAGCAATGAAAGTGCCTCCTAGGTATCAGCTGTCTGCTGATCACGCCCCTGGGACTACTGTGACATGCTGTGAGGATCCAGGATGAGAGGTTAAAGGCAGCAATGAAAGTGCCTCCCAGGTATCAGCTGTCTGTTGATCACGCCCCTGGGACTCCTGTGACATGCTGTGAGGATCCTGGACTAGAGGATAAAGGCAGCAATGAAAGTGCCTCCCAGGTATCAGCTGTCTACTGATCACGCCCCTGGGACTCCATTGACATGCTGTGAGGATCCTGGACTAGAGGATAAAGGTAGCAATGAAAGTGCCTCCCAGGTATCAGCTGTCTGCTGATCACGCCCCTGGGACTACTGTGACATGCTGTGAGGATCCACGACTAGACGATAAAGGTAGCAATGAAAGTGCCTCCTAGGTATCAGCTGTCTGCTGATCACGCCCCTGGGACTACTGTGACATGCTGTGAGGATCCAGGATGAGAGGTTAAAGGCAGCAATGAAAGTGCCTCCCAGGTATCAGCTGTCTGCTGATCACGCCCCTGGGACTCCTGTGACATGCTGTGAGGATCCTGGACTAGATGATAAAAAGGTAGCAACGAAAGTGCCTATCAGGTATCAACTGTCTGCTGATCATGCCCCTGGGACTCCTGTGACATGCTGAGAGGATCCTGGACTAGAGGAAAAAGGCAGCAATGAAAGTGCCTCCCAGGTATCAGCTGTCTGCTGATCACGCCCCTGGGACTCCTGTGACGTGCTGTGAGGATCTTGGACTAGAGGATAAAGACAGCAATGAAAGTGGCTCCCAGGTATCAGCTGTCTGCTGATCACGCCCCTGGGACTCCATTGACATGCTGTGAGGATCCTGGACTAGAGGATAAAGGTAGCAATGAAAGTGCCTCCCAGGTATCAGCTATCTGCTGATCACGCCCCTGGGACTACTGTGACATGCTGTGAGGATCCACGACTAGACGATAAAGGTAGCAATGAAAGTGCCTCCTAGGTATCAGCTGTCTGCTGATCACGCCCCTGGGACTACTGTGACATGCTGTGAGGATCCAGGATGAGAGGTTAAAGGCAGCAATGAAAGTGCCTCCCAGGTATCAGCTGTCTGTTGATCACGCCCCTGGGACTCCTGTGACATGCTGTGAGGATCCTGGACTAGAGGATAAAGGCAGCAATGAAAGTGCCTCCCAGGTATCAGCTGTCTACTGATCACGCCCCTGGGACTCCATTGACATGCTGTGAGGATCCTGGACTAGAGGATAAAGGTAGCAATGAAAGTGCCTCCCAGGTATCAGCTGTCTGCTGATCACGCCCCTGGGACTACTGTGACATGCTGTGAGGATCCACGACTAGACGATAAAGGTAGCAATGAAAGTGCCTCCTAGGTATCAGCTGTCTGCTGATCACGCCCCTGGGACTACTGTGACATGCTGTGAGGATCCAGGATGAGAGGTTAAAGGCAGCAATGAAAGTGACTCCCAGGTATCAGCTGTCTGCTGATCACGCCCCTGGGACTCCTGTGACATGCTGTGAGGATCCTGGACTAGATGATAAAGGTAGCAATGAAAGTGCCTCCCAGGTATCAGCTGTCTGTTGATCACGCCCCTGGGACTCCTGTGACATGCTGTGAGGATCCTGGACTAGAGGATAAAGGCAGCAATAAAAGTGCCTCCCAGGTATCAGCTGTCTACTGATCACGCCCCTGGGACTCCATTGACATGCTGTGAGGATCCTGGACTAGAGGATAAAGGTAGCAATGAAAGTGCCTCCCAGGTATCAGCTGTCTGCTGATCACGCCCCTGGGACTACTGTGACATGCTGTGAGGATCCACGACTAGACGATAAAGGTAGCAATGAAAGTGCCTCCTAGGTATCAGCTGTCTGCTGATCACGCCCCTGGGACTACTGTGACATGCTGTGAGGATCCAGGATGAGAGGTTAAAGGCAGCAATGAAAGTGCCTCCCAGGTATCAGCTGTCTGTTGATCACGCCCCTGGGACTCCTGTGACATGCTGTGAGGATCCTGGACTAGAGGATAAAGGCAGCAATGAAAGTGCCTCCCAGGTATCAGCTGTCTACTGATCACGCCCCTGGGACTCCATTGACATGCTGTGAGGATCCTGGACTAGAGGATAAAGGTAGCAATGAAAGTGCCTCCCAGGTATCAGCTGTCTGCTGATCACGCCCCTGGGACTACTGTGACATGCTGTGAGGATCCACGACTAGACGATAAAGGTAGCAATGAAAGTGCCTCCTAGGTATCAGCTGTCTGCTGATCACGCCCCTGGGACTACTGTGACATGCTGTGAGGATCCAGGATGAGAGGTTAAAGGCAGCAATGAAAGTGCCTCCCAGGTATCAGCTGTCTGCTGATCACGCCCCTGGGACTCCTGTGACATGCTGTGAGGATCCTGGACTAGATGATAAAGGTAGCAATGAAAGTGCCTCCCAGGTATCAGCTGTCTGTTGATCACGCCCCTGGGACTCCTGTGACATGCTGTGAGGATCCTGGACTAGAGGATAAAGGCAGCAATGAAAGTGCCTCCCAGGTATCAGCTGTCTACTGATCACGCCCCTGGGACTCCATTGACATGCTGTGAGGATCCTGGACTAGAGGATAAAGGTAGCAATGAAAGTGCCTCCCAGGTATCAGCTGTCTGCTGATCACGCCCCTGGGACTACTGTGACATGCTGTGAGGATCCACGACTAGACGATAAAGGTAGCAATGAAAGTGCCTCCTAGGTATCAGCTGTCTGCTGATCACGCCCCTGGGACTACTGTGACATGCTGTGAGGATCCAGGATGAGAGGTTAAAGGCAGCAATGAAAGTGCCTCCCAGGTATCAGCTGTCTGTTGATCATGCCCCTGGGACTCCTGTGACATGCTGTGAGGATCCTGGACTAGAGGATAAAGGCAGCAATGAAAGTGCCTCCCAGGTATCAGCTGTCTACTGATCACGCCCCTGGGACTCCATTGACATGCTGTGAGGATCCTGGACTAGAGGATAAAGGTAGCAATGAAAGTGCCTCCCAGGTATCAGCTGTCTGCTGATCACTCCCCCGGGGAGTACTGTGACATGCTGTGAGGATCCACGACTAGACGATAAAGGTAGCAATGAAAGTGCCTCCTAGGTATCAGCTGTCTGCTGATCACGCCCCTGGGACTACTGTGACATGCTGTGAGGATCCAGGATGAGAGGTTAAAGGCAGCAATGAAAGTGCCTCCCAGGTATCAGCTGTCTGCTGATCACGCCCCTGGGACTCCTGTGACATGCTGTGAGGATCCTGGACTAGATGATAAAGGTAGCAACGAAAGTGCCTATCAGGTATCAACTGTCTGCTGATCATGCCCCTGGGACTCCTGTGACATGCTGAGAGGATCCTGGACTAGAGGAAAAAGGCAGCAATGAAAGTGCCTCCCAGGTATCAGCTGTCTGCTGATCACGCCCCTGGGACTCCTGTGACGTGCTGTGAGGATCTTGGACTAGAGGATAAAGACAGCAATGAAAGTGGCTCCCAGGTATCAGCTGTCTGCTGATCACGCCCCTGGGACTCCATTGACATGCTGTGAGGATCCTGGACTAGAGGATAAAGGTAGCAATGAAAGTGCCTCCCAGGTATCAGCTGTCTGCTGATCACGCCCCTGGGACTACTGTGACATGCTGTGAGGATCCACGACTAGAGGATAAAGGTAGCAATGAAAGTGCCTCCTAGGTATCAGCTGTCTGCTGATCACGCCCCTGGGACTACTGTGACATGCTGTGAGGATCCAGGATGAGAGGTTAAAGGCAGCAATGAAAGTGCCTCCCAGGTATCAGCTGTCTGTTGATCACGCCCCTGGGACTCCTGTGACATGCTGTGAGGATCCTGGACTAGAGGATAAAGGCAGCAATGAAAGTGCCTCCCAGGTATCAGCTGTCTACTGATCACGCCCCTGGGACTCCATTGACATGCTGTGAGGATCCTGGACTAGAGGATAAAGGTAGCAATGAAAGTGCCTCCCAGGTATCAGCTGTCTGCTGATCACGCCCCTGGGACTACTGTGACATGCTGTGAGGATCCACGACTAGACGATAAAGGTAGCAATGAAAGTGCCTCCTAGGTATCAGCTGTCTGCTGATCACGCCCCTGGGACTACTGTGACATGCTGTGAGGATCCAGGATGAGAGGTTAAAGGCAGCAATGAAAGTGCCTCCCAGGTATCAGCTGTCTGCTGATCACGCCCCTGGGACTCCTGTGACATGCTGTGAGGATCCTGGACTAGATGATAAAGGTAGCAACGAAAGTGCCTATCAGGTATCAACTGTCTGCTGATCATGCCCCTGGGACTCCTGTGACATGCTGAGAGGATCCTGGACTAGAGGAAAAAGGCAGCAATGAAAGTGCCTCCCAGGTATCAGCTGTCTGCTGATCACGCCCCTGGGACTCCTGTGACGTGCTGTGAGGATCTTGGACTAGAGGATAAAGACAGCAATGAAAGTGGCTCCCAGGTATCAGCTGTCTGCTGATCACGTCCCTAGGACTCCTGTGACATGCTATGAGGATCCTGGACTAGAGGATATAGGCAGCAATGAAAGTGCCTCCCAGGTATCAGCTGTCTGCTGATCACGCCCCTGGGACTCCTGTGACATGCTGTGAGGATCCTGGACTAGAGGATAAAGGCAGCAATGAAAATGTCTCCCAGGTATCAGCTGTCTGCTGATCCCGTCCCATGGACTCCGGTGATGTGCTGTGAGGATCCTGGACTAGAGGATAAAGGTAGCAATGAAAGTGCCTCCCAGGTATCAGCTGTCTGCTGATCACGACCCTGGGACTCCTGTGACATGCTGTGAGGATCCTGGATTAGAGGATAAAGGCAGCAATGAAAGTTCCTCCCAGGTATCAGCTGTCTGCTGATCACACCCCTTGGACTCGTGTGACGTACTGTGAGGATCCTGGACTAGAGGATAAAGGTAGCAATGAAAGTGCCTCCTAGGTATCAGCTGTCTGCTGATCACGCCACTGGGACTCCTGTGATGTGCTGTGAGGATCTTGGACTAGAGGATAAAGGTAGTAATGAAACTGCCTCCCAGGTATCAGCTGTCTGCTGATCACGCCCATGGCACTCCTGTGACATGCTGTGAGGATCCTGGACTAGAGTATAAAGGTTGCAATGAAAGTGCCTCCCAGGTATCAGCTGTCTGCTGATCACGCCCCTGGGACTCCTGTGACGTGCTGTGAGGATCCTGGACTAGAGGTTAAAGGCAGCAAATGAAAGTGCCTCCCAGGTATCAGCTGTCTGCTGATCACACCCCTGGGACTCCTGTAACGTGCTGTAAGGATTCTGGATTAGAGGATAAAGATAGCAATGAAAGTGCCTCCCAGGTATCAGCTGTCTGCTGATCACGCCCCTGGGACTCCTGTGACATGCTGTGAGGATACTGGACTAGAGGATAAAGGTTGCAACGAAAGTGCCTCCAAGATATCAGCTGTCTGCTGATCACGCCCCTGGGACTCCTGTGACGTGCTGTGAGGAACCTGTGCTAGAGGTTAAAGGCAGCAAATGAAAGTGCCTCCCAGGTATCAGCTGTCTGCTGATCACGCCACTGGGACTCCTGTGACGTGCTGTGAGAAACCTGGACCAGAGGATATCAGCTGTCTGCTGATCACGCCCCTTGGACTCCTGTGACGTTCTGTGAGGATCCTGGACTAGAGGATAAAGGTAGCAATTAAAGTGCCTCCCAGGTATCATCTGTCTGGTGATCACGCCCCTGGGACTCCTGTGATATGCTGTGAGGATCCTGGACTAGAGGATAAAGGTTGCAATGAAAGTGCGTCCCAGATATCAGCTGTCTGCTGATCACGCCCCTGGGACTCCTGTGACGTGCTGTGAGGATCCTGGACTAGAAGTTAAAGGCAGCAAATGAAAGTGCCTCCCAGGTATCAGCTGTCTGTTGATCACGCCCCTGGGACTCCTGTGACGTGCTGTGAGGATCCTGGACCAGAGGATAAAGGTAGCAATGAAAGTGCCTCCCAGGTATCAGCTGTCTGCTGATCACGCCCCAGGGACTCCTGTGACATGCTGTGAGGATCCTGGACTAGAGGATAAAGGCAGCAATAAAAGTGCCTCCCAGGTATCAGCTGTCTGCTGATCACGCCCCTGCGACTCCTGTGACATGCTGTGAGGATCCTGGACTAGAGGATAAAGGCAGCAATGAAAGTACCTCCCAGGTATCAGCTGTCTGCAGGTCACACCCCTGGGACTCCTGTGACATGCAGTGAGGATCCTGGACTAGAGGATAAAGGTAGCAATGAAAGTGCCTCCCAGGTATCAGCTGTCTGCTGATCACGCCCCTTGGACTCCTGTGACATGCTGTGAGGATCCTGGACTAGAGGATAAAGGTAGCAATGAAAGTGCCTCCCAGGTATCAGCTGTCTGCTGATCACACCTCTGGGACTCCTGTGACATGCTGTGAGGATCCTGGACTAGAGGATAAAGGCAGCAATGAAAGTGCCTCCCAGGTATCAGCTGTCTGCTGATCACGCCCCTGGGTCTCCTGTGACATGCTGTGAGGATCCTGGACTAGAGGATAAAGGCAGCAATGAAAGTGCCTCCCAGGTATCAGATGTCTGCTGATCACGCCCCAGGGACTCCTGTGACATGCAGTGAGGATCCTGGACTAGAGGATAAAGGTAGCAATGAAAGTGCCTCCCTGGTATCAGCTGTCTGCTGATCACGCCACTGGGACTCCTGTGACGTGCTGAGAGGATCCTGGACTAGAGGATAAAGGCAGCAATGAAAGTGCCTCCCAGGTATCAGCTGTGTGCTGATCACGCCCCTGGGACTCCTGTGACATGCTGTGAGGATCCTGGACTAGAGGATAAAGGTAGCAATGAAAGTGCCTCCCAGGTATCAGCTGTCTGCTGATCACGCCCCTGGGACTCCTGTGACGTGCTGTGAGGATCCTGGACTAGAGGATAAAGGTAGCAACGAAAGTGCCTCCCAGGTATCAGCTGTCTGCTGATCACGCCCTTTGGACTCCTGTGACGTGCTGTGAGAATCCTGGACCAGAGGATAAAGCTAGTAATGAAAGTGCCTCCCAGGTATCAGCTGTCTGCTGATCATGCCCCTGGGACTCCTGTGACGTGCTGTGAGGATCCTGGACTAAAGGATAAAGGTAGCAATGAAAGTGCCTCCCAGGTATCAGCTGTCTGCTGATCACACCCCTGGGACTCCTGTGACATGCTGTGAGGATCCTGGACTAGAGGATAAAGGCTGCAATGAAAGTGCCTCCCAGGTATCAGCTGTCTGCTGATCATGCCTCTGGGACTCCTGTGACATGCTGTGAGGATCCTGGACTAGAGGATAAAGGCAGCAATGAAAGAGCCTCCCAGGTATCAGCTTTCTGCTGATCATGCCCCTGGGACTCCTGTGACGTGCTGTGAGGATCCTGGACTAGGGGATAAAGGCAGCAATGAAAGTGCTTCCCAGGTATCAGCTGTCTGCTTATCACACCCCTGGGACTCCTGTGACGTGCTGTGAGGATTCTGGACTAGAGGATAAAGGTAGCAATGAAAGTGCCTCCCAGGTATCAGCTGTCTGTTGATCACGCCCCTGGGACTCCTGTGACATGCTGTGAGGATCCTGGACTAGAGGATAAAGGTAGCAATGAAAGTGCCTCCCAGGTATCAGCTGTCTACTGATCACGCCACTGGGACTCCTGTGACATGCTGTGAGGATCCTGGACTAGAGGATAAAGGTAGCAATGAAAGTGCCTCCCAGGTATCAGCTGTCTGCTGATCACGCCCCTGGGACTACTGTGACAAGCTGTGAGGATCCACAACTAGAGGATAAAGGTAGCAATGAAAGTGCCTCCTAGGTATCAGCTGTCTGCTGATCACGCCCCTGGGACTCGAGTGACATGCTGTGAGGATCCTGGATGAGAGGTTAAAGGCAGCAATGAAAGTGCCTCCCAGGTATCAGCTGTCTGCTGATCACGCCCCTGGACTCCTGTGACATGCTGTGAGGATCCTGGACTAGATGATAAAGGTAGCAACGAAAGTGCCTATCAGGTATCAACTGTCTGCTGATCATGCCCCTGGGACTCCTGTGACGTGCTGTGAGGATCCTGGACTAGAGGATAGAGGCAGCAATGAAAGTGCCTCCCAGGTATCAGCTGTCTGCTGATCACGCCCCTGGGACTCCTGTGACGTGCTGTGAGGATCCTGGACTAGAGGATAAAGACAGCAATGAAAGTGCCTCCCAGGTATCAGCTGTCTGCTGATCACGCCCCTGGGACTCCTGTGATGTGCTGTGAGGATCCTGGACTATAGGGTAAAGGCAGCAATGAAAGTGCCTCCCAGGTATCAGCTGTCTGCTGATCACGCCCCTTGGACTCATGTGACGTACTGTGAGGATCCTGGACTAGAGGATAAAGGTAGCAATGAAAGTGTCTCCTAGGTATCAGCTGTCTGCTGATCACGCCACTGGGACTCCTGTGATGTGCTGTGAGGATCTTGGACTAGAGGATAAAGGTAGCAATGAAACTGCCTCCCAGGTATCAGCTGTCTGCTGATCACACCACTTGGACTCCTGTGACGTGCTGTGAGGATCCTGGACCAGAGGATATCAGCTGTCTGCTGATCATGCCCCTTGGACTCCTGTGACGTTCTGTCTGGATCCTGGACTAGAGGATAAAGGTAGCAATAAAAGTGCCTCCCAGGTATCAGCTGTCTGCTGATCACGCCCCTGGGACTCCTGTGACGTTCTGTGAGGATCCTGGACTAGAGGATAAAGGTTGCAATGAAAGTGCCTCCCAGGTATCAGCTGTGTAGTGATCACGCCCCTGGGACTCCTGTGACATGCTGTGAGGATCCTGGATAAGAGGTTAAAGGCAGCAATGAAAGTGCCTCCCAGGATTCAGTTGTCTGCTGATCACGCCCCTGGGACTCCTGTGACATGCTGTGAGGATCCTGCACTAGAGGTTAAAGGCAGCAATGAAAGTGCCTCCCAGGTATCAGCTGTCTGCTGATCACACCCCTGAGACTCATGTGACATGCTGTGAGGATCCTGGACTAGAGGATAAAGGTAGCAATGAAAGTGCCTATCAGGTATCATCTGTCTGCTGATCATGCCCCTCGGACTCCTGTGATGTGCTGTGAGGATCCTGGACTAGAGGATAAAGGTAGCAATGAAAGTGCCTCCCAGGTATCGGCTGTCTGCTGATCACGCCCCTGGGACTCCTGTGACGTGCTGTGAGGATCCTGGACTAGAGGATAAAGGCAGCATTGAAAGTGGCTCCCAGGTATCAGCTGTCTGCTGATCACGTCCCTAGGACTCCTGTGACATGCTATGAGGATCCTGGACTAGAGGATAAAGGGAGCAATGAAAGTGCCTCCCAGGTATCAGCTGTCTGCTGATCATGCCCCTGGGACTCCTGTGACATGCTGTGAGGATCCTGGACTAGAGGATAAAGGCAGCAATGAAAGTGCCTCCGAGGTATCAGCTGTCTGCGGGTCATGCCCTTGGGACTCCTGTGACATGCTGTAAGGATCCTGGACTAGAGGATAAAGGCAGCAATGAAAGTGTCTCCCAGGTATCAGCTGTCTGCTGATCACGTCCCTTGGACTCCTGTGACGTGCTGTGAGGGTCCTGGACCAGAGGATAAAGTAGCAAAGAAAGTGCCTCCCAGGTATCAGCTGTCTGCTGATCACACCCCTGGGACTCCTGTGACATGCTGTGAGGATCCTGGATTAGAGGATAAAGGCAGCATTGAAAGTGCCTCCCAGGTATCAGCTGTATCCTGATCACGCCACATGGACTCGTGTGACGTACTGTGAGGATCCTGGACTAGAGGATAAAGGTAGCAATGAAAGTGCCTCCAAGGTATCAGCTGTCTGCTGATCACGCCACTGGGACTCCTGTGATGTGCTGTGAGGATCTTGGACTAGAGGATAAAGGTAGTAATGAAACTGCCTCCCAGGTATCAGCTGTCTGCTGATCACGCCCCTGGGACTACTGTGACATGCTGTGAGGATCCACGACTAGACGATAAAGGTAGCAATGAAAGTGCCTCCTAGGTATCAGCTGTCTGCTGATCACGCCCCTGGGACTACTGTGACATGCTGTGAGGATCCAGGATGAGAGGTTAAAGGCAGCAATGAAAGTGCCTCCCAGGTATCAGCTGTCTGTTGATCACGCCCCTGGGACTCCTGTGACATGCTGTGAGGATCCTGGACTAGAGGATAAAGGTAGCAATGAAAGTGCCTCCCAGGTATCAGCTGTCTGCTGATCACGCCCCTGGGACTACTGTGACATGCTGTGAGGATCCACGACTAGACGATAAAGGTAGCAATGAAAGTGCCTCCTAGGTATCAGCTGTCTGCTGATCACGCCCCTGGGACTACTGTGACATGCTGTGAGGATCCAGGATGAGAGGTTAAAGGCAGCAATGAAAGTGCCTCCCAGGTATCAGCTGTCTGTTGATCACGCCCCTGGGACTCCTGTGACATGCTGTGAGGATCCTGGACTAGAGGATAAAGGCAGCAATGAAAGTGCCTCCCAGGTATCAGCTGTCTACTGATCACGCCCCTGGGACTCCATTGACATGCTGTGAGGATCCTGGACAAGAGGATAAAGGTAGCAATGAAAGTGCCTCCCAGGTATCAGCTGTCTGCTGATCACGCCCCTGGGACTACTGTGACATGCTGTGAGGATCCACGACTAGACGATAAAGGTAGCAATGAAAGTGCCTCCTAGGTATCAGCTGTCTGCTGATCACGCCCCTGGGACTACTGTGACATGCTGTGAGGATCCAGGATGAGAGGTTAAAGGCAGCAATGAAAGTGCCTCCCAGGTATCAGCTGTCTGTTGATCACGCCCCTGGGACTCCTGTGACATGCTGTGAGGATCCTGGACTAGAGGATAAAGGCAGCAATGAAAGTGCCTCCCAGGTATCAGCTGTCTACTGATCACGCCCCTGGGACTCCATTGACATGCTGTGAGGATCCTGGACTAGAGGATAAAGGTAGCAATGAAAGTGCCTCCCAGGTATCAGCTGTCTGCTGATCACGCCCCTGGGACTACTGTGACATGCTGTGAGGATCCACGACTAGACGATAAAGGTAGCAATGAAAGTGCCTCCTAGGTATCAGCTGTCTGCTGATCACGCCCCTGGGACTACTGTGACATGCTGTGAGGATCCAGGATGAGAGGTTAAAGGCAGCAATGAAAGTGCCTCCCAGGTATCAGCTGTCTGTTGATCACGCCCCTGGGACTCCTGTGACATGCTGTGAGGATCCTGGACTAGAGGATAAAGGCAGCAATGAAAGTGCCTCCCAGGTATCAGCTGTCTACTGATCATGCCCCTGGGACTCCATTGACATGCTGTGAGGATCCTGGACTAGAGGATAAAGGTAGCAATGAAAGTGCCTCCCAGGTATCAGCTGTCTGCTGATCACGCCCCTGGGACTACTGTGACATGCTGTGAGGATCCACGACTAGACGATAAAGGTAGCAATGAAAGTGCCTCCTAGGTATCAGCTGTCTGCTGATCACGCCCCTGGGACTACTGTGACATGCTGTGAGGATCCAGGATGAGAGGTTAAAGGCAGCAATGAAAGTGCCTCCCAGGTATCAGCTGTCTGCTGATCACGCCCCTGGGACTCCTGTGACATGCTGTGAGGATCCTGGACTAGATGATAAAAAGGTAGCAACGAAAGTGCCTATCAGGTATCAACTGTCTGCTGATCATGCCCCTGGGACTCCTGTGACATGCTGAGAGGATCCTGGACTAGAGGAAAAAGGCAGCAATGAAAGTGCCTCCCAGGTATCAGCTGTCTGCTGATCACGCCCCTGGGACTCCTGTGACGTGCTGTGAGGATCTTGGACTAGAGGATAAAGACAGCAATGAAAGTGGCTCCCAGGTATCAGCTGTCTGCTGATCACGCCCCTGGGACTCCATTGACATGCTGTGAGGATCCTGGACTAGAGGATAAAGGTAGCAATGAAAGTGCCTCCCAGGTATCAGCTATCTGCTGATCACGCCCCTGGGACTACTGTGACATGCTGTGAGGATCCACGACTAGACGATAAAGGTAGCAATGAAAGTGCCTCCTAGGTATCAGCTGTCTGCTGATCACGCCCCTGGGACTACTGTGACATGCTGTGAGGATCCAGGATGAGAGGTTAAAGGCAGCAATGAAAGTGCCTCCCAGGTATCAGCTGTCTGTTGATCACGCCCCTGGGACTCCTGTGACATGCTGTGAGGATCCTGGACTAGAGGATAAAGGCAGCAATGAAAGTGCCTCCCAGGTATCAGCTGTCTACTGATCACGCCCCTGGGACTCCATTGACATGCTGTGAGGATCCTGGACTAGAGGATAAAGGTAGCAATGAAAGTGCCTCCCAGGTATCAGCTGTCTGCTGATCACGCCCCTGGGACTACTGTGACATGCTGTGAGGATCCACGACTAGACGATAAAGGTAGCAATGAAAGTGCCTCCTAGGTATCAGCTGTCTGCTGATCACGCCCCTGGGACTACTGTGACATGCTGTGAGGATCCAGGATGAGAGGTTAAAGGCAGCAATGAAAGTGACTCCCAGGTATCAGCTGTCTGCTGATCACGCCCCTGGGACTCCTGTGACATGCTGTGAGGATCCTGGACTAGATGATAAAGGTAGCAATGAAAGTGCCTCCCAGGTATCAGCTGTCTGTTGATCACGCCCCTGGGACTCCTGTGACATGCTGTGAGGATCCTGGACTAGAGGATAAAGGCAGCAATGAAAGTGCCTCCCAGGTATCAGCTGTCTACTGATCACGCCCCTGGGACTCCATTGACATGCTGTGAGGATCCTGGACTAGAGGATAAAGGTAGCAATGAAAGTGCCTCCCAGGTATCAGCTGTCTGCTGATCACGCCCCTGGGACTACTGTGACATGCTGTGAGGATCCACGACTAGACGATAAAGGTAGCAATGAAAGTGCCTCCTAGGTATCAGCTGTCTGCTGATCACGCCCCTGGGACTACTGTGACATGCTGTGAGGATCCAGGATGAGAGGTTAAAGGCAGCAATGAAAGTGCCTCCCAGGTATCAGCTGTCTGTTGATCACGCCCCTGGGACTCCTGTGACATGCTGTGAGGATCCTGGACTAGAGGATAAAGGCAGCAATGAAAGTGCCTCCCAGGTATCAGCTGTCTACTGATCACGCCCCTGGGACTCCATTGACATGCTGTGAGGATCCTGGACTAGAGGATAAAGGTAGCAATGAAAGTGCCTCCCAGGTATCAGCTGTCTGCTGATCACGCCCCTGGGACTACTGTGACATGCTGTGAGGATCCACGACTAGACGATAAAGGTAGCAATGAAAGTGCCTCCTAGGTATCAGCTGTCTGCTGATCACGCCCCTGGGACTACTGTGACATGCTGTGAGGATCCAGGATGAGAGGTTAAAGGCAGCAATGAAAGTGCCTCCCAGGTATCAGCTGTCTGCTGATCACGCCCCTGGGACTCCTGTGACATGCTGTGAGGATCCTGGACTAGATGATAAAGGTAGCAATGAAAGTGCCTCCCAGGTATCAGCTGTCTGTTGATCACGCCCCTGGGACTCCTGTGACATGCTGTGAGGATCCTGGACTAGAGGATAAAGGCAGCAATGAAAGTGCCTCCCAGGTATCAGCTGTCTACTGATCACGCCCCTGGGACTCCATTGACATGCTGTGAGGATCCTGGACTAGAGGATAAAGGTAGCAATGAAAGTGCCTCCCAGGTATCAGCTGTCTGCTGATCACGCCCCTGGGACTACTGTGACATGCTGTGAGGATCCACGACTAGACGATAAAGGTAGCAATGAAAGTGCCTCCTAGGTATCAGCTGTCTGCTGATCACGCCCCTGGGACTACTGTGACATGCTGTGAGGATCCAGGATGAGAGGTTAAAGGCAGCAATGAAAGTGCCTCCCAGGTATCAGCTGTCTGTTGATCACGCCCCTGGGACTCCTGTGACATGCTGTGAGGATCCTGGACTAGAGGATAAAGGCAGCAATGAAAGTGCCTCCCAGGTATCAGCTGTCTACTGATCACGCCCCTGGGACTCCATTGACATGCTGTGAGGATCCTGGACTAGAGGATAAAGGTAGCAATGAAAGTGCCTCCCAGGTATCAGCTGTCTGCTGATCACTCCCCCGGGGAGTACTGTGACATGCTGTGAGGATCCACGACTAGACGATAAAGGTAGCAATGAAAGTGCCTCCTAGGTATCAGCTGTCTGCTGATCACGCCCCTGGGACTACTGTGACATGCTGTGAGGATCCAGGATGAGAGGTTAAAGGCAGCAATGAAAGTGCCTCCCAGGTATCAGCTGTCTGCTGATCACGCCCCTGGGACTCCTGTGACATGCTGTGAGGATCCTGGACTAGATGATAAAGGTAGCAACGAAAGTGCCTATCAGGTATCAACTGTCTGCTGATCATGCCCCTGGGACTCCTGTGACATGCTGAGAGGATCCTGGACTAGAGGAAAAAGGCAGCAATGAAAGTGCCTCCCAGGTATCAGCTGTCTGCTGATCACGCCCCTGGGACTCCTGTGACGTGCTGTGAGGATCTTGGACTAGAGGATAAAGACAGCAATGAAAGTGGCTCCCAGGTATCAGCTGTCTGCTGATCACGCCCCTGGGACTCCATTGACATGCTGTGAGGATCCTGGACTAGAGGATAAAGGTAGCAATGAAAGTGCCTCCCAGGTATCAGCTGTCTGCTGATCACGCCCCTGGGACTACTGTGACATGCTGTGAGGATCCACGACTAGAGGATAAAGGTAGCAATGAAAGTGCCTCCTAGGTATCAGCTGTCTGCTGATCACGCCCCTGGGACTACTGTGACATGCTGTGAGGATCCAGGATGAGAGGTTAAAGGCAGCAATGAAAGTGCCTCCCAGGTATCAGCTGTCTGTTGATCACGCCCCTGGGACTCCTGTGACATGCTGTGAGGATCCTGGACTAGAGGATAAAGGCAGCAATGAAAGTGCCTCCCAGGTATCAGCTGTCTACTGATCACGCCCCTGGGACTCCATTGACATGCTGTGAGGATCCTGGACTAGAGGATAAAGGTAGCAATGAAAGTGCCTCCCAGGTATCAGCTGTCTGCTGATCACGCCCCTGGGACTACTGTGACATGCTGTGAGGATCCACGACTAGACGATAAAGGTAGCAATGAAAGTGCCTCCTAGGTATCAGCTGTCTGCTGATCACGCCCCTGGGACTACTGTGACATGCTGTGAGGATCCAGGATGAGAGGTTAAAGGCAGCAATGAAAGTGCCTCCCAGGTATCAGCTGTCTGCTGATCACGCCCCTGGGACTCCTGTGACATGCTGTGAGGATCCTGGACTAGATGATAAAGGTAGCAACGAAAGTGCCTATCAGGTATCAACTGTCTGCTGATCATGCCCCTGGGACTCCTGTGACATGCTGAGAGGATCCTGGACTAGAGGAAAAAGGCAGCAATGAAAGTGCCTCCCAGGTATCAGCTGTCTGCTGATCACGCCCCTGGGACTCCTGTGACGTGCTGTGAGGATCTTGGACTAGAGGATAAAGACAGCAATGAAAGTGGCTCCCAGGTATCAGCTGTCTGCTGATCACGTCCCTAGGACTCCTGTGACATGCTATGAGGATCCTGGACTAGAGGATATAGGCAGCAATGAAAGTGCCTCCCAGGTATCAGCTGTCTGCTGATCACGCCCCTGGGACTCCTGTGACATGCTGTGAGGATCCACGACTAGAGGATAAAGGCAGCAATGAAAATGTCTCCCAGGTATCAGCTGTCTGCTGATCCCGTCCCATGGACTCCGGTGATGTGCTGTGAGGATCCTGGACTAGAGGATAAAGGTAGCAATGAAAGTGCCTCCCAGGTATCAGCTGTCTGCTGATCACGACCCTGGGACTCCTGTGACATGCTGTGAGGATCCTGGATTAGAGGATAAAGGCAGCAATGAAAGTTCCTCCCAGGTATCAGCTGTCTGCTGATCACGCCCCTTGGACTCGTGTGACGTACTGTGAGGATCCTGGACTAGAGGATAAAGGTAGCAATGAAAGTGCCTCCTAGGTATCAGCTGTCTGCTGATCACGCCACTGGGACTCCTGTGATGTGCTGTGAGGATCTTGGACTAGAGGATAAAGGTAGTAATGAAACTGCCTCCCAGGTATCAGCTGTCTGCTGATCACGCCCATGGCACTCCTGTGACATGCTGTGAGGATCCTGGACTAGAGTATAAAGGTTGCAATGAAAGTGCCTCCCAGGTATCAGCTGTCTGCTGATCACGCCCCTGGGACTCCTGTGACGTGCTGTGAGGATCCTGGACTAGAGGTTAAAGGCAGCAAATGAAAGTGCCTCCCAGGTATCAGCTGTCTGCTGATCACACCCCTGGGACTCCTGTAACGTGCTGTAAGGATTCTGGATTAGAGGATAAAGATAGCAATGAAAGTGCCTCCCAGGTATCAGCTGTCTGCTGATCACGCCCCTGGGACTCCTGTGACATGCTGTGAGGATCCTGGACTAGAGGATAAAGGTTGCAACGAAAGTGCCTCCAAGATATCAGCTGTCTGCTGATCACGCCCCTGGGACTCCTGTGACGTGCTGTGAGGAACCTGTGCTAGAGGTTAAAGGCAGCAAATGAAAGTGCCTCCCAGGTATCAGCTGTCTGCTGATCACGCCACTGGGACTCCTGTGACGTGCTGTGAGAAACCTGGACCAGAGGATATCAGCTGTCTGCTGATCACGCCCCTTGGACTCCTGTGACGTTCTGTGAGGATCCTGGACTAGAGGATAAAGGTAGCAATTAAAGTGCCTCCCAGGTATCATCTGTCTGGTGATCACGCCCCTGGGACTCCTGTGATATGCTGTGAGGATCCTGGACTAGAGGATAAAGGTTGCAATGAAAGTGCGTCCCAGATATCAGCTGTCTGCTGATCACGCCCCTGGGACTCCTGTGACGTGCTGTGAGGATCCTGGACTAGAAGTTAAAGGCAGCAAATGAAAGTGCCTCCCAGGTATCAGCTGTCTGTTGATCACGCCCCTGGGACTCCTGTGACGTGCTGTGAGGATCCTGGACCAGAGGATAAAGGTAGCAATGAAAGTGCCTCCCAGGTATCAGCTGTCTGCTGATCACGCCCCAGGGACTCCTGTGACATGCTGTGAGGATCCTGGACTAGAGGATAAAGGCAGCAATAAAAGTGCCTCCCAGGTATCAGCTGTCTGCTGATCACGCCCCTGCGACTCCTGTGACATGCTGTGAGGATCCTGGACTAGAGGATAAAGGCAGCAATGAAAGTACCTCCCAGGTATCAGCTGTCTGCAGGTCACACCCCTGGGACTCCTGTGACATGCAGTGAGGATCCTGGACTAGAGGATAAAGGTAGCAATGAAAGTGCCTCCCAGGTATCAGCTGTCTGCTGATCACGCCCCTTGGACTCCTGTGACATGCTGTGAGGATCCTGGACTAGAGGATAAAGGTAGCAATGAAAGTGCCTCCCAGGTATCAGCTGTCTGCTGATCACACCTCTGGGACTCCTGTGACATGCTGTGAGGATCCTGGACTAGAGGATAAAGGCAGCAATGAAAGTGCTTCCCAGGTATCAGCTGTCTGCTGATCACGCCCCTGGGTCTCCTGTGACATGCTGTGAGGATCCTGGACTAGAGGATAAAGGCAGCAATGAAAGTGCCTCCCAGGTATCAGATGTCTGCTGATCACGCTCCAGGGACTCCTGTGACATGCAGTGAGGATCCTGGACTAGAGGATAAAGGTAGCAATGAAAGTGCCTCCCTGGTATCAGCTGTCTGCTGATCACGCCACTGGGACTCCTGTGACGTGCTGAGAGGATCCTGGACTAGAGGATAAAGGCAGCAATGAAAGTGCCTCCCAGGTATCAGCTGTGTGCTGATCACGCCCCTGGGACTCCTGTGACATGCTGTGAGGATCCTGGACTAGAGGATAAAGGTAGCAATGAAAGTGCCTCCCAGGTATCAGCTGTCTGCTGATCACGCCCCTGGGACTCCTGTGACGTGCTGTGAGGATCCTGGACTAGAGGATAAAGGTAGCAACGAAAGTGCCTCCCAGGTATCAGCTGTCTGCTGATCACGCCCTTTGGACTCCTGTGACGTGCTGTGAGAATCCTGGACCAGAGGATAAAGCTAGTAATGAAAGTGCCTCCCAGGTATCAGCTGTCTGCTGATCATGCCCCTGGGACTCCTGTGACGTGCTGTGAGGATCCTGGACTAAAGGATAAAGGTAGCAATGAAAGTGCCTCCCAGGTATCAGCTGTCTGCTGATCACACCCCTGGGACTCCTGTGACATGCTGTGAGGATCCTGGACTAGAGGATAAAGGCTGCAATGAAAGTGCCTCCCAGGTATCAGCTGTCTGCTGATCATGCCTCTGGGACTCCTGTGACATGCTGTGAGGATCCTGGACTAGATGATAAAAAGGTAGCAACGAAAGTGCCTATCAGGTATCAACTGTCTGCTGATCATGCCCCTGGGACTCCTGTGACATGCTGAGAGGATCCTGGACTAGAGGAAAAAGGCAGCAATGAAAGTGCCTCCCAGGTATCAGCTGTCTGCTGATCACGCCCCTGGGACTCCTGTGACGTGCTGTGAGGATCTTGGACTAGAGGATAAAGACAGCAATGAAAGTGGCTCCCAGGTATCAGCTGTCTGCTGATCACGCCCCTGGGACTCCATTGACATGCTGTGAGGATCCTGGACTAGAGGATAAAGGTAGCAATGAAAGTGCCTCCCAGGTATCAGCTATCTGCTGATCACGCCCCTGGGACTACTGTGACATGCTGTGAGGATCCACGACTAGACGATAAAGGTAGCAATGAAAGTGCCTCCTAGGTATCAGCTGTCTGCTGATCACGCCCCTGGGACTACTGTGACATGCTGTGAGGATCCAGGATGAGAGGTTAAAGGCAGCAATGAAAGTGCCTCCCAGGTATCAGCTGTCTGTTGATCACGCCCCTGGGACTCCTGTGACATGCTGTGAGGATCCTGGACTAGAGGATAAAGGCAGCAATGAAAGTGCCTCCCAGGTATCAGCTGTCTACTGATCACGCCCCTGGGACTCCATTGACATGCTGTGAGGATCCTGGACTAGAGGATAAAGGTAGCAATGAAAGTGCCTCCCAGGTATCAGCTGTCTGCTGATCACGCCCCTGGGACTACTGTGACATGCTGTGAGGATCCACGACTAGACGATAAAGGTAGCAATGAAAGTGCCTCCTAGGTATCAGCTGTCTGCTGATCACGCCCCTGGGACTACTGTGACATGCTGTGAGGATCCAGGATGAGAGGTTAAAGGCAGCAATGAAAGTGACTCCCAGGTATCAGCTGTCTGCTGATCACGCCCCTGGGACTCCTGTGACATGCTGTGAGGATCCTGGACTAGATGATAAAGGTAGCAATGAAAGTGCCTCCCAGGTATCAGCTGTCTGTTGATCACGCCCCTGGGACTCCTGTGACATGCTGTGAGGATCCTGGACTAGAGGATAAAGGCAGCAATGAAAGTGCCTCCCAGGTATCAGCTGTCTACTGATCACGCCCCTGGGACTCCATTGACATGCTGTGAGGATCCTGGACTAGAGGATAAAGGTAGCAATGAAAGTGCCTCCCAGGTATCAGCTGTCTGCTGATCACGCCCCTGGGACTACTGTGACATGCTGTGAGGATCCACGACTAGACGATAAAGGTAGCAATGAAAGTGCCTCCTAGGTATCAGCTGTCTGCTGATCACGCCCCTGGGACTACTGTGACATGCTGTGAGGATCCAGGATGAGAGGTTAAAGGCAGCAATGAAAGTGCCTCCCAGGTATCAGCTGTCTGTTGATCACGCCCCTGGGACTCCTGTGACATGCTGTGAGGATCCTGGACTAGAGGATAAAGGCAGCAATGAAAGTGCCTCCCAGGTATCAGCTGTCTACTGATCACGCCCCTGGGACTCCATTGACATGCTGTGAGGATCCTGGACTAGAGGATAAAGGTAGCAATGAAAGTGCCTCCCAGGTATCAGCTGTCTGCTGATCACGCCCCTGGGACTACTGTGACATGCTGTGAGGATCCACGACTAGACGATAAAGGTAGCAATGAAAGTGCCTCCTAGGTATCAGCTGTCTGCTGATCACGCCCCTGGGACTACTGTGACATGCTGTGAGGATCCAGGATGAGAGGTTAAAGGCAGCAATGAAAGTGCCTCCCAGGTATCAGCTGTCTGCTGATCACGCCCCTGGGACTCCTGTGACATGCTGTGAGGATCCTGGACTAGATGATAAAGGTAGCAATGAAAGTGCCTCCCAGGTATCAGCTGTCTGTTGATCACGCCCCTGGGACTCCTGTGACATGCTGTGAGGATCCTGGACTAGAGGATAAAGGCAGCAATGAAAGTGCCTCCCAGGTATCAGCTGTCTACTGATCACGCCCCTGGGACTCCATTGACATGCTGTGAGGATCCTGGACTAGAGGATAAAGGTAGCAATGAAAGTGCCTCCCAGGTATCAGCTGTCTGCTGATCACGCCCCTGGGACTACTGTGACATGCTGTGAGGATCCACGACTAGACGATAAAGGTAGCAATGAAAGTGCCTCCTAGGTATCAGCTGTCTGCTGATCACGCCCCTGGGACTACTGTGACATGCTGTGAGGATCCAGGATGAGAGGTTAAAGGCAGCAATGAAAGTGCCTCCCAGGTATCAGCTGTCTGTTGATCACGCCCCTGGGACTCCTGTGACATGCTGTGAGGATCCTGGACTAGAGGATAAAGGCAGCAATGAAAGTGCCTCCCAGGTATCAGCTGTCTACTGATCACGCCCCTGGGACTCCATTGACATGCTGTGAGGATCCTGGACTAGAGGATAAAGGTAGCAATGAAAGTGCCTCCCAGGTATCAGCTGTCTGCTGATCACTCCCCCGGGGAGTACTGTGACATGCTGTGAGGATCCACGACTAGACGATAAAGGTAGCAATGAAAGTGCCTCCTAGGTATCAGCTGTCTGCTGATCACGCCCCTGGGACTACTGTGACATGCTGTGAGGATCCAGGATGAGAGGTTAAAGGCAGCAATGAAAGTGCCTCCCAGGTATCAGCTGTCTGCTGATCACGCCCCTGGGACTCCTGTGACATGCTGTGAGGATCCTGGACTAGATGATAAAGGTAGCAACGAAAGTGCCTATCAGGTATCAACTGTCTGCTGATCATGCCCCTGGGACTCCTGTGACATGCTGAGAGGATCCTGGACTAGAGGAAAAAGGCAGCAATGAAAGTGCCTCCCAGGTATCAGCTGTCTGCTGATCACGCCCCTGGGACTCCTGTGACGTGCTGTGAGGATCTTGGACTAGAGGATAAAGACAGCAATGAAAGTGGCTCCCAGGTATCAGCTGTCTGCTGATCACGCCCCTGGGACTCCATTGACATGCTGTGAGGATCCTGGACTAGAGGATAAAGGTAGCAATGAAAGTGCCTCCCAGGTATCAGCTGTCTGCTGATCACGCCCCTGGGACTACTGTGACATGCTGTGAGGATCCACGACTAGAGGATAAAGGTAGCAATGAAAGTGCCTCCTAGGTATCAGCTGTCTGCTGATCACGCCCCTGGGACTACTGTGACATGCTGTGAGGATCCAGGATGAGAGGTTAAAGGCAGCAATGAAAGTGCCTCCCAGGTATCAGCTGTCTGTTGATCACGCCCCTGGGACTCCTGTGACATGCTGTGAGGATCCTGGACTAGAGGATAAAGGCAGCAATGAAAGTGCCTCCCAGGTATCAGCTGTCTACTGATCACGCCCCTGGGACTCCATTGACATGCTGTGAGGATCCTGGACTAGAGGATAAAGGTAGCAATGAAAGTGCCTCCCAGGTATCAGCTGTCTGCTGATCACGCCCCTGGGACTACTGTGACATGCTGTGAGGATCCACGACTAGACGATAAAGGTAGCAATGAAAGTGCCTCCTAGGTATCAGCTGTCTGCTGATCACGCCCCTGGGACTACTGTGACATGCTGTGAGGATCCAGGATGAGAGGTTAAAGGCAGCAATGAAAGTGCCTCCCAGGTATCAGCTGTCTGCTGATCACGCCCCTGGGACTCCTGTGACATGCTGTGAGGATCCTGGACTAGATGATAAAGGTAGCAACGAAAGTGCCTATCAGGTATCAACTGTCTGCTGATCATGCCCCTGGGACTCCTGTGACATGCTGAGAGGATCCTGGACTAGAGGAAAAAGGCAGCAATGAAAGTGCCTCCCAGGTATCAGCTGTCTGCTGATCACGCCCCTGGGACTCCTGTGACGTGCTGTGAGGATCTTGGACTAGAGGATAAAGACAGCAATGAAAGTGGCTCCCAGGTATCAGCTGTCTGCTGATCACGTCCCTAGGACTCCTGTGACATGCTATGAGGATCCTGGACTAGAGGATATAGGCAGCAATGAAAGTGCCTCCCAGGTATCAGCTGTCTGCTGATCACGCCCCTGGGACTCCTGTGACATGCTGTGAGGATCCACGACTAGAGGATAAAGGCAGCAATGAAAATGTCTCCCAGGTATCAGCTGTCTGCTGATCCCGTCCCATGGACTCCGGTGATGTGCTGTGAGGATCCTGGACTAGAGGATAAAGGTAGCAATGAAAGTGCCTCCCAGGTATCAGCTGTCTGCTGATCACGACCCTGGGACTCCTGTGACATGCTGTGAGGATCCTGGATTAGAGGATAAAGGCAGCAATGAAAGTTCCTCCCAGGTATCAGCTGTCTGCTGATCACGCCCCTTGGACTCGTGTGACGTACTGTGAGGATCCTGGACTAGAGGATAAAGGTAGCAATGAAAGTGCCTCCTAGGTATCAGCTGTCTGCTGATCACGCCACTGGGACTCCTGTGATGTGCTGTGAGGATCTTGGACTAGAGGATAAAGGTAGTAATGAAACTGCCTCCCAGGTATCAGCTGTCTGCTGATCACGCCCATGGCACTCCTGTGACATGCTGTGAGGATCCTGGACTAGAGTATAAAGGTTGCAATGAAAGTGCCTCCCAGGTATCAGCTGTCTGCTGATCACGCCCCTGGGACTCCTGTGACGTGCTGTGAGGATCCTGGACTAGAGGTTAAAGGCAGCAAATGAAAGTGCCTCCCAGGTATCAGCTGTCTGCTGATCACACCCCTGGGACTCCTGTAACGTGCTGTAAGGATTCTGGATTAGAGGATAAAGATAGCAATGAAAGTGCCTCCCAGGTATCAGCTGTCTGCTGATCACGCCCCTGGGACTCCTGTGACATGCTGTGAGGATCCTGGACTAGAGGATAAAGGTTGCAACGAAAGTGCCTCCAAGATATCAGCTGTCTGCTGATCACGCCCCTGGGACTCCTGTGACGTGCTGTGAGGAACCTGTGCTAGAGGTTAAAGGCAGCAAATGAAAGTGCCTCCCAGGTATCAGCTGTCTGCTGATCACGCCACTGGGACTCCTGTGACGTGCTGTGAGAAACCTGGACCAGAGGATATCAGCTGTCTGCTGATCACGCCCCTTGGACTCCTGTGACGTTCTGTGAGGATCCTGGACTAGAGGATAAAGGTAGCAATTAAAGTGCCTCCCAGGTATCATCTGTCTGGTGATCACGCCCCTGGGACTCCTGTGATATGCTGTGAGGATCCTGGACTAGAGGATAAAGGTTGCAATGAAAGTGCGTCCCAGATATCAGCTGTCTGCTGATCACGCCCCTGGGACTCCTGTGACGTGCTGTGAGGATCCTGGACTAGAAGTTAAAGGCAGCAAATGAAAGTGCCTCCCAGGTATCAGCTGTCTGTTGATCACGCCCCTGGGACTCCTGTGACGTGCTGTGAGGATCCTGGACCAGAGGATAAAGGTAGCAATGAAAGTGCCTCCCAGGTATCAGCTGTCTGCTGATCACGCCCCAGGGACTCCTGTGACATGCTGTGAGGATCCTGGACTAGAGGATAAAGGCAGCAATAAAAGTGCCTCCCAGGTATCAGCTGTCTGCTGATCACGCCCCTGCGACTCCTGTGACATGCTGTGAGGATCCTGGACTAGAGGATAAAGGCAGCAATGAAAGTACCTCCCAGGTATCAGCTGTCTGCAGGTCACACCCCTGGGACTCCTGTGACATGCAGTGAGGATCCTGGACTAGAGGATAAAGGTAGCAATGAAAGTGCCTCCCAGGTATCAGCTGTCTGCTGATCACGCCCCTTGGACTCCTGTGACATGCTGTGAGGATCCTGGACTAGAGGATAAAGGTAGCAATGAAAGTGCCTCCCAGGTATCAGCTGTCTGCTGATCACACCTCTGGGACTCCTGTGACATGCTGTGAGGATCCTGGACTAGAGGATAAAGGCAGCAATGAAAGTGCCTCCCAGGTATCAGCTGTCTGCTGATCACGCCCCTGGGTCTCCTGTGACATGCTGTGAGGATCCTGGACTAGAGGATAAAGGCAGCAATGAAAGTGCCTCCCAGGTATCAGATGTCTGCTGATCACGCCCCAGGGACTCCTGTGACATGCAGTGAGGATCCTGGACTAGAGGATAAAGGTAGCAATGAAAGTGCCTCCCTGGTATCAGCTGTCTGCTGATCACGCCACTGGGACTCCTGTGACGTGCTGAGAGGATCCTGGACTAGAGGATAAAGGCAGCAATGAAAGTGCCTCCCAGGTATCAGCTGTGTGCTGATCACGCCCCTGGGACTCCTGTGACATGCTGTGAGGATCCTGGACTAGAGGATAAAGGTAGCAATGAAAGTGCCTCCCAGGTATCAGCTGTCTGCTGATCACGCCCCTGGGACTCCTGTGACGTGCTGTGAGGATCCTGGACTAGAGGATAAAGGTAGCAACGAAAGTGCCTCCCAGGTATCAGCTGTCTGCTGATCACGCCCTTTGGACTCCTGTGACGTGCTGTGAGAATCCTGGACCAGAGGATAAAGCTAGTAATGAAAGTGCCTCCCAGGTATCAGCTGTCTGCTGATCATGCCCCTGGGACTCCTGTGACGTGCTGTGAGGATCCTGGACTAAAGGATAAAGGTAGCAATGAAAGTGCCTCCCAGGTATCAGCTGTCTGCTGATCACACCCCTGGGACTCCTGTGACATGCTGTGAGGATCCTGGACTAGAGGATAAAGGCTGCAATGAAAGTGCCTCCCAGGTATCAGCTGTCTGCTGATCATGCCTCTGGGACTCCTGTGACATGCTGTGAGGATCCTGGACTAGAGGATAAAGGCAGCAATGAAAGAGCCTCCCAGGTATCAGCTTTCTGCTGATCATGCCCCTGGGACTCCTGTGACGTGCTGTGAGGATCCTGGACTAGGGGATAAAGGCAGCAATGAAAGTGCTTCCCAGGTATCAGCTGTCTGCTTATCACACCCCTGGGACTCCTGTGACGTGCTGTGAGGATTCTGGACTAGAGGATAAAGGTAGCAATGAAAGTGCCTCCCAGGTATCAGCTGTCTGTTGATCACGCCCCTGGGACTCCTGTGACATGCTGTGAGGATCCTGGACTAGAGGATAAAGGCAGCATTGAAAGTGGCTCCCAGGTATCAGCTGTCTGCTGATCACGTCCCTAGGACTCCTGTGACATGCTATGAGGATCCTGGACTAGAGGATAAAGGGAGCAATGAAAGTGCCTCCCAGGTATCAGCTGTCTGCTGATCATGCCCCTGGGACTCCTGTGACATGCTGTGAGGATCCTGGACTAGAGGATAAAGGCAGCAATGAAAGTGCCTCCGAGGTATCAGCTGTCTGCGGGTCATGCCCTTGGGACTCCTGTGACATGCTGTAAGGATCCTGGACTAGAGGATAAAGGCAGCAATGAAAGTGTCTCCCAGGTATCAGCTGTCTGCTGATCACGTCCCTTGGACTCCTGTGACGTGCTGTGAGGGTCCTGGACCAGAGGATAAAGTAGCAAAGAAAGTGCCTCCCAGGTATCAGCTGTCTGCTGATCACACCCCTGGGACTCCTGTGACATGCTGTGAGGATCCTGGATTAGAGGATAAAGGCAGCATTGAAAGTGCCTCCCAGGTATCAGCTGTATCCTGATCACGCCACATGGACTCGTGTGACGTACTGTGAGGATCCTGGACTAGAGGATAAAGGTAGCAATGAAAGTGCCTCCAAGGTATCAGCTGTCTGCTGATCACGCCACTGGGACTCCTGTGATGTGCTGTGAGGATCTTGGACTAGAGGATAAAGGTAGCAATGAAACTGCCTCCCAGGTATCAGCTGTCTGCTGATCATGCCCATGGCACTCCTGTGACATGCTGTGAGGATCCTGGACTAGAGGATAAAGGTTGCAATGAAAGTGCCTCCCAGATATCAGCTGTCTGCTGATCACTCCCCTGGGACTCCTGTGACGTGCTGTGAGGATCCTGGACTAGAGGATAAAGGCAGCAAATGAAAGTGCCTCCCAGGTATCAGCTGTCTGCTGATCACGCCCCTGGGACTCCTGTGACGTGCTGTGAGGATCCTGGACCAGAGGATAAAGGTAGCAATGAAAGTGCCTCCCAGGTATCAGCTGTCTGCTGATCACGCCCCTGGGACTCCTGTGACATGCTGTGAGGATCCTGGACTAGAGGATAAAGGCAGCAATGAAAGTGCCTCCCAGGTATCAGCTGTCTGCTGATCACGCCCCTGGGACTCCTGTGACGTGCTGTGAGGATCCTTGACTAGAGGATAAAGGTAGCAATGAAAGTGCCTCCCAGGTATCAGCTGTCTGCTGATCACGCCCATGGGACTCCTCTGACATGCTGTGAGGATCCTGGATTAGAGGATAAAGGCAGCAATGAAAGTGCCTCCCAGGTATCAGCTGTCCGCTGATCACGCCCCTTGGACTCGTGTGACGTACTGTGAGGATCCTGGACTAGAGGATAAAGGCAGCAATGAAAGTACCTCCCAGGTATCAGCTGTCTGCTGGTCACACCCCTGGGACACCTGTGACATGCTGTGAGGATCCTGGACTAGAGGTTAAAGGCTGCAATGAAAGTGCCTCCAAGGTATCAGCTGTCTGCTGATCATGCCCCTTGGTCTCGTGTGACGTACTGTGAGGATCCTGGACTAGAGGATAAAGGTAGAAATGAAAGTGCCTCCTAGGTATCAGCTGTCTGCTGATCACGCCACTGGGACTCCTGTGATGTGCTGTGAGGATCTTGGACTAGAGGATAAAGGTAGCAATGAAAGTGCCTCCCAGGTATCAGCTGTCTGCTGATCACGCCCATGGCACTCCTGTGACATGCTGTGAGGATCCTGGACCAGAGGATATCAGCTGTCTGCTGATCACGCACCTTGGACTCCTGTGACGCTCTGTGAGGATCCTGGACTAGAGGATAAAGGTAGCAATAAATGTGCCTCCAGGTATCAGCTGTCTGCTGATCACACCCCTGGGACTCCTGTGATGTGCTGTGAGGATCCTGGACTAGAGGATAAAGGTTGCAATGAAAGTGCCTCACAGGTATCAGCTGTCTGCTGATCACGGCCCTTGGACTCCTGCGATGTGCTGTGAGGATCCTGGACTAGAGGATAAAGGCAGCAATGAAAGTGCCTCCCAGGTATCAGCTGTCTGCTGATCACGCCCATGGGACTCCTGTGACGTGCTGTGAGGATCCTGGACTAGAGGATAAAGGTAGCAATGAAAGTGCCTCCCAGGTATCAGCTGTCTGTTGATCACGCCCCTGGGACTTCTGTGACATGCTGTGAGGATCCTGGACTAGAGGATAAAGATAGCAATGAAAGTGCCTCCCAGGTATCAGCTGTCTACTGATCATGCCCCTGGGACTCCTGTGACATGCTGTGAGGATCCTGGACTAGAGAATAAAGGTAGCAATGAAAGTGCCTCCCAGGTATCAGCTGTCTGCTGATCACGCCCTGGGACTACTGTGACATGCTGTGAGGATCCACGACTAGAGGATAAAGGTAGCAATGAAAGTGCCTCCTAGGTATCAGCTGTCTGCTGATCACGCCCCTGGGACTCGTGTGACATGCTGTGAGGATCCTGGACGAGAGGTTAAAGGCAGCAATGAAAGTGCCTCCCAGGTATCAGCTGTCTGCTGATCACGCCCCTGGGACTTCTGTGACATTCTGTGAGGATCCTGGACTAGATGATAATGGTAGCAACGAAAGTGCCTATCAGGTATCAACTGTCTGCTGATCATGCCCCTTGGACTCCTGTGACGTGCTGTGAGGATCCTGGACTAGAGGATAAAGGCAGCAATGAAAGTGCCTCCCAGGTATCAGCTGTCTGCTGATCATGCCCCTGGGACTCCTGTGACGTGCTGTGAGGATCCTGGACTAGAGGATAAAGACAGCAATGAAAGTGCCTCCCAGGTATCAGCTGGCTGCTGATCACACCCCTGGGACTCCTGTGACGTGCTGTGAGGATCCTGGACTAGAGGATAAAGGTTGCAATGAAAGTGCCTCCCAGGTATCAGTTGTCTGCTGATCACGCCCCTGGGACTCCTGTGACGTGCTGTGAGGATCCTGCACTAGAGGTTAAAGTCAGCAATGAAAGTGCCTCCCAGGTATCAGCTGTCTGCTGTTCACACCACACTCCTATGACATGCTGTGAGGGTCCTGGACTTGAGGATAAAGGCAGAATTGAAAGTGCCTATCAGGTATCAACTGTCTGCTGATCATGCCCCTGGGACTCCTGTGACGTGCTGTGAGGATCCTGGACTAGAGGATAAAGGTAGCAATGAAAGTGCCTCCCAGGTATCAGCTGTCTGCTGATCATGCCCCTGGGACTCCTGTGACGTGCTGTGAGGATCCTGGACTAGAGGATAAAGGTAGCAATGAAAGTGCATCCCAGGTATCAGCTGTCTGCTGATCCTGCCCGTTGGACTCCTGTGATGTTCTGTGAGGATCCTGGACTAGAGGTTAAAGGCAGCAATGAAAGTGCATCCCAAGTATCAGCTGTCTGCTGATCACGCCCCTGGGACTCATGTGACATGCAGTGAGGATCCTGGACTAGAGGATAAAGGTAGCAATGAAAGTGCCTATCAGGTATCAACTGTCTGCTGATCATGCCCCTGGGACTCCAGTGACGTGCTGTGAGGATCCTGTACTAGAGGATAAAGGTAGCAATGAAAGTGCCTCCCAGGTATCGGCTGTCTGCTGATCACGCCCCTGGGACTCCTGTGATGTGCTGTGAGGATCCTGGACTAGAGGATAAAGGCAGCATTGAAAGTGGCTCCCAGGTATCAGCTGTCTGCTGATCACGTCCATAGGACTCCAGTGACATGCTATGAGGATCCTGGACTAGAGGATAAAGGCAGCAATGAAAGTGCCTCCCAGGTATCAGCTGTCTGCTGATCATGCCCCTGGGACTCCTGTGACATGCTGTGAGGATCCTGGACTAGAGGAAAAAGGCAGCAATGAAAGTGCCTCCGAGGTATTAGCTGTCTGCTGGTCATGCCCCTGGGACTCCTGTGACATGCTGTGAAGATCCTGGACTAGAGGATAAAGGCAGCAATGAAAGTGTCTCCAAGGTATCAGCTGTCTGCTGATCACGTCCCTTGGACTCCTGTGATGTGCTGTGAGGATCCTGGACCAGAGGATAAAGTAGCAAAGAAAGTGCCTCCCAGGTATCAGCTGTCTGCTGATCACACCCCTGGGACTCCTGTGACATGCTGTGAGGATCCTGGATTAGAGGATAATGGCAGCAATGAAAGTGCCTCCCAGGTATCAGCTGTATCCTTATCATGCCACATGGACTCGTACGACGTACTGTGAGGATCCTGGACTAGAGGATAAAGGTAGCAATGAAAGTGCCTCCAAGGTATCAGCTGTCTGCTGATCACGCCACTGGGACTCCTGTGATGTGCTGTGAGGATCTTGGACTAGAGGATAAAGGTAGCAATGAAACTGCCTCCCAGGTATCAGCTGTCTGCTGATCACGCCCATGGCACTCCTGTGACATGCTGTGAGGATCTTGGACTAGAGGATAAAGGTTGCAGTGAAAGTGCCTCCCAGGTATCAGCTGTCTGCTGATCACGCCGCTGGGATTCCTGTGACGTGCTGTGAGGATCCTTGACTAGAGGATAAAGGTAGCAATGAAAGTGCCTCCCAGGTATCAGCTGTCTGCTGATCACGCCCCTGGGACTCCTCTGACATGCTGTGAGGATCCTGGATTAGAGGATAAAGGCAGCAATGAAAGTGCCTCCCAGGTATCAGCTGTCTGCTGATCACGCCCCTTGGACTCGTGTGATGTACTGTGATGATCCTGGACTAGAGGCTAAAGGCAGCAATGAAAGTACCTCCCAGGTATCAGCTGTCTGCTGGTCACACCCCTGGGACACCTGTGACATGCTGTGAGGATCCTGGACTAGAGGTTAAAGGCTGCAATGAAAGTGCCTCCCAGGTATCAGCTGTCTGCTGATCACGCCCCTGGGACTCCTGTGATGTGCTGTGAGGATCCTGGACTAGAGGATAAAGGTTGCAATGAAAGTGCCTCCCAGGTATCAGCTGTCTGCTGATCATGCCCCTGGGACTCCTGTGACATGCTGTGAGGATCCTGGACTAGAGGATAAAGGCAGCAATGAAAGTGCCTCCCAGGTATCAGCTGTCTGCTGATCACGCCCCTGGGACTCCTGTGACGTGCTGTGAGGATCCTGGAAAAGAGGATAAAGGTTGCAATGAAAGTGCCTCCCAGGTATCAGCTGTCTGCTGATCACGCCCCTGGGACTCCTGTGACGTTGTGTAAGGATCCTGCACTAGAGGTTAAAGGTTGCAATGAAAGTGCCTCCCAGGTATCAGCTGTCTGCTGATCACGCCCCTGGGACTCCTGTGACATTGTGTAAGGATCCTGCACTAGAGGTTAAAGGCAGCAATGAAAGTGCCTCCCAGGTATCAGCTGTCTGCTGTTCACACCACACTCCTATGACATGCTGTGAGGATCCTGGACTTGAGGATAATGGCAGAAATGAAAGTGCCTATCAGGTATCAACTGTCTGCTGATCATGCCCCTGGGACTCCTGTGACGTGCTGTGAGGATCCTGGACCAGAGGATAAAGGTTGCAATGAAAGTGCCTCCCAGGTATCAGCTGTCTGCTGATCATGCCCCTGGGACTCCTGTGACGTGCTGTGAGGATCCTGGACTAGAGGATAAATGTAGCAATGAAAGTGCCTCCCAGGTATCAGATGTCTGCTGATCACGCCCCTGGGACTCCTGTGACGTGCTGTGAGGATCCTGGACTAGAGGATAAAGGCAGCAATGAAAGTGCCTCCCAGGTATCAGCTGTCTGCTGATCACGCCCCTGGCACTCCTGTGACGTGCTGTGAGGATCCTGGACTAGAGGATAAAGGCAGCAATGAAAGTGCCTCCCAGGTATCAGCTGTCTGCTGATCACGCCCCTGGGACTCCTGTGACATGCTGTGAGGATCCTGGACTAGAGGATAAAGGCAGCATTGAAAGTGGCTCCCAGGTATCAGCTGTCTGCTGATCACGTCCCTAGGACTCCAGTGACATGCTATGAGGATCCTGGACTAGAGGATAAAGGCAGCAATGAAAGTGCCTCCCAGGTATCAGCTGTCTGCTGATCATGCCCCTGGGACTCCTGTGACATGCTGTGAGGATCCTGGACTAGAGGATAAAGGCAGCAATGAAAGTGCCTCCGAGGTATCAGCTGTCTGCTGGTCACGCCCCTGGGACTCCTGTGACATGCTGTGAGGATCCTGGACTAGAGGATAAAGGCAGCAATGAAATTGACTCCCAGGTATCAGCTGTCTGCTGATCACATCCCTTGGACTCCTGTGACGTGCTATGAGGATCCTGGACCAGAGGATAAAGAAGCAAAGAAAGTGCCTCCCAGGTGTCAGCTGTCTGCTGATCACACCCCTGGGACTCCTGTGACATGCTGTGAGGATCCTGGATTAGAGGATAAAGGCAGCAATGAAAGTGCCTCCCAGGTATCAGCTGTCTCCTGATCACGCCACTTGGACTCGAGTGACGTACTGTGAGGATCCTGGACTAGAGGATAAAGGTAGCAATGAAAGTGCCTGCAAGGTATCAGCTGTCTGCTGATCACGCCACTGGCACTCCTGTGTTGTGCTGTGAGGATCTTGGGCTAGAGGATAAAGGTAGCAATGAAACTGCCTCCCAGGTATCAGCTGTCTGCTGATCACACCCCTGGGACTCCTGTGACATGCTGTGAGGATCCTGGATTAGAGGATAAAGGCAGCAATGAAAGTGCCTCCCAGGTATCAGCTGTCTCCTGATCACGCCACTTGGACTCGAGTGACGTACTGTGAGGATCCTGGACTAGAGGATAAAGGTAGCAATGAAAGTGCCTGCAAGGTATCAGCTGTCTGCTGATCACGCCACTGGCACTCCTGTGTTGTGCTGTGAGGATCTTGGGCTAGAGGATAAAGGTAGCAATGAAACTGCCTCCCAGGTATCAGCTGTCTGCTGATCACGCCCATGGCACTCCTGTGACATGCTGTGAGGATCCTGGACTAGAGGATAAAGGTAGCAATGAAAGTGCCTCCCAGGTATCAGCTGTCTGCTGATCATGCCCCTGGGACTCCTGTGACATGCTGTGAGGATCCTGGACTAGAGGATAAAGGCAGCAATGAAAGTGCCTCCCAGGTATCAGCTGTCTGCTGATCATGCCCCCTAAACTCGTGTGACGTACTGTGAGGATCCTGGACTAGAAGATAAAGGCAGCAATGAAAGTACCTCCCAGGTATAAGCTGTCTGCTGGTCACACCCCTGGGACACCTGTGACATGCTGTGAGGATCCTGGACTAGAGGTTAAAGGCTGAAATGAAAGTGCTTCCCAGGTATCAGCTGTCTGCTGATCACGCCCCTGGGACTCCTGTGACATTCTGTGAGGATCCTGGACTAGAGGATAAAGGTAGCAATGAAAGTGCCTATCAGGTATCAACTGTCTGCTGGTCATGCCCCTGGGACTACTGTGATGTGCTGTGAGGATCCTGGACTAGAGGATAAAGGTAGCAATGAAAGTGCCTCCCAGGTATCAGCTGTCTGCTGATCACGCCCCTGGGACTCCTGTGACATGCTGTGAGCATCCTGGACTAGAGGATAAATGTAGCAATGAAAGTGCCTCCCAGGTATCAACTGTCTGCTGATCACGCCCCTTGGACTCCTGTGACGTTCTGTGAGGTTCCTGGACTAGAGGATAAAGGTAGCAATGAAAGTGCCTCCCAGGAATCAGCTGTCTGCTGATCACGCCCCTGGGACTCCTGTGACGTGCTGTGAGGATCCTGGACTAGAGGATAAAGGTTGCAATGAAAGTGCCTCTCAGGTATCAGCTGTCTACTGATCACGCCCCTGGTACTCCTGTGACATGCTGTGAGGATCCTGGACTAGAGGATAAAGGTAGCAATGAAAGTGCCTCCCAGGTATCAGCTGTCTGCTGATCACGCCCCTGGGACTCCTGTGACAAGCTGTGAGGATCCTGGACTAGAGGATAAAGGCAGCATTGAAAGTGGCTCCCAGGTATCAGCTGTCTGCTGATCACGTCCCTAGGACTCCTGTGACATGCTATGAGGATCCTGCACTAGAGGATAAAGGCAGCAATGAAAGTGCCTCCCAGGTATCAGCTGTCTGCTGATCATGCCCCTGGGACTCCTGTGACATGCTGTGAGGATCCTGGACTAGAGGATAAAGGCAGCAATGAAAGTGTCTCCCAGGTATCAGCTGTCTGCTGATCACGTCCCTTGGACTCCTGTGACGTGCTGTGAGGATCCTGGACCAGAGGATAAAGGCAGCAAAGAAAGTGCCTCCCAGGTATCAGCTGTCTGCTGATCACACCCCTGGGACTCCTGTGACATGCTGTGAGGATCCTGGATTGGAGGATAAAGGCAGCAATGAAAGTGCCTCCCAGGTATCAGCTGTATCCTGATCACGCCACTTGGACTCGAGTGACGTACTGTGAGGATCCTGGACTAAAGGATAAAGGTAGCAATGAAAGTGCCTCCAAGGTATCAGCTGTCTGCTGATCACGCCACTGGGACTCCTGTGATGTGCTGTGAGGATCTTGGACTAGAGGATAAAGGTAGCAATGAAACTGCCTCCCAGGTATCAGCTGTCTGCTGATCACACCCATGGCACTCCTGTGACATGCTGTGAGGATCCTGGACTAGAGGATAAAGGTTGCAGTGAAAGTGCCTCCCAGATATCAGCTGTCTGCTGATCACTCCCCTGGGACTCCTGTGACGTGCTTTGAGGATCCTGGACTAGAGGTTAAAGGCAGCAAATGAAAATGCCTCCCTGTTATCAGCTGTCTGCTGATCACGCCCCTGGGACTCCTGTGACATGCTGTGAGGATCCTGGACTAGAGGATAAAGGCAGCAATGAAAGTGCCTCCCAGGTATCAGCTGTCTGCTGATCACGCCGCTGGGATTCCTCTGACGTGCTGTGAGGATCCTTGACTAGAGGATAAAGGTAGCAATGAAAGTGCCTCCCAGGTATCAGCTGTCTGCTGATCACGCCCCTGGGACTCCTCTGACATGCTGTAAGGATCCTGGATTAGAGGATAAAGGCAGCAATGAAAGTGCCTCCCAGGTATCAGCTGTCTGCTGATCACGCCCCTTGGACTCGTGTGATGTACTGTGATGATCCTGGACTAGAGGATAAAGGCAGCAATGAAAGTACCTCCAAGGTATCAGCTGTCTGCTGGTCACACCCCTGGGACACCTGTGACATGCTGTGAGGATCCTGGACTAGAGGTTAAAGGCTGCAATGAAAGTGCCTCCCAGGTATCAGCTGTCTGCTGATCACGCCCCTGGGACTCCTGTGATGTGCTGTGAGGATCCTGGACTAGAGGATAAAGGTTGCAATGAAAGTGCCTCCCAGGTATCAGCTGTCTGCTGATCATGCCCCTGGGACTCCTGTGACATGCTGTGAGGATCCTGGACTAGAGGATAAAGGCAGCAATGAAAGTGCCTCCCAGGTATCAGCTGTCTGCTGATCACGCCCCTGGGACTCCTGTGACGTGCTGTGAGGATCCTGGAAAAGAGGATAAAGGCAGCAATGAAAGTACCTCCCAGGTATCAGCTGTCTGCTGGTCACACCCCTGGGACTCCTGTGGCATGCTGTGAGGATCATGGACTAGAGGTTAAAGGCAGCAATGAAAGTGCCTCCCAGGTATCAGCTGTCTGCTGATCACGCCCCTGGGACTCCGGTGACATTCTGTGAGGATCCTGGTCTAGAGGATAAAGGTAGCAATGAAAGTGCCTATCAGGTATCAATTGTCTGCTGATCATGCCCCTGGGACTCCTGTGACGTGCTGTGAGGATCCTGGAATAGAGGATAATGGTAGCAATGAAAGTGCCTCCCAGATATCAGCTGTCTGCTGATCACACTCCTGGGACTCCTGTGACGTGCTGTGAGGATCCTGGACTAGAGGATAAAGGTTGCAATGAAAGTGCCTCCCAGGTATCAGCTGTCTGCTGATCACGCCCCTGGGACTCCTGTGACGTTGTGTAAGGATCCTGCACTAGAGGTTAAAGGCAGCAATGAAAGTGCCTCCCAGGTATCAGCTGTCTGCTGTTCACACCACACTCCTATGACATGCTGTGAGGATCCTGGACTTGAGGATAATGGCAGAAATGAAAGTGCCTATCAGGTATCAACTGTCTGCTGATCATGCCCCTGGGACTCCTGTGACGTGCTGTGAGGATCCTGGACCAGAGGATAAAGGTAGCAATGAAAGTGCCTCCCAGGTATCAGCTGTCTGCTGATCATGCCCCTGGGACTCCTGTGACGTGCTGTGAGGATCCTGGACTAGAGGATAAATGTAGCAATGAAAGTGCCTCCCAGGTATCAGATGTCTGCTGATCACGCCCCTGGGACTTCTGTGACGTGCTGTGAGGATCCTGGACTAGAGGATAAAGGCAGCAATGAAAGTGCCTCCCAGGTATCAGCTGTCTGCTGATCACGCCCCTGGCACTCCTGTGACGTGCTGTGAGGATCCTGGACTAGAGGATAAAGGCAGCAATGAAAGTGCCTCCCAGGTATCAGCTGTCTGCTGATCACGGCCCTGGGACTCCTGTGACATGCTGTGAGGATCCTGGACTAGAGGATAAACGCAGCATTGAAAGTGGCTCCCAGGTATCAGCTGTCTGCTGATCACGTCCCTAGGACTCCAGTGACATGCTATGAGGATCCTGGACTAGAGGATAAAGGCAGCATTGAAAGTGGCTCCCAGGTATCAGCTGTCTGCTGATCACGTCCCTAGGACTCCAGTGACATGCTATGAGGATCCTGGACTAGAGGATAAAGGCAGCAATGAAAGTGCCTCCCAGGTATCAGCTGTCTGCTGATCATGCCCCTGGGACTCCTGTGACATGCTGTGAGGATCCTGGACTAGAGGATAAAGGCAGCAATGAAAGTGCCTCCGAGGTATCAGCTGTCTGCTGGTCACGCCCCTGGGACTCCTGTGACATGCTGTGAGGATCCTGGACTAGAGGATAAAGGCAGCAATGAAATTGACTCCCAGGTATCAGCTGTCTGCTGATCACATCCCTTGGACTCCTGTGACGTGCTGTGAGGATCCTGGACCAGAGGATAAAGAAGCAAAGAAAGTGCCTCCCAGGTGTCAGCTGTCTGCTGATCACACCCCTGGGACTCCTGTGACATGCTGTGAGGATCCTGGATTAGAGGATAAAGGCAGCAATGAAAGTGCCTCCCAGGTATCAGCTGTCTCCTGATCACGCCACTTGGACTCGAGTGACGTACTGTGAGGATCCTGGACTAGAGGATAAAGGTAGCAATGAAAGTGCCTGCAAGGTATCAGCTGTCTGCTGATCACGCCACTGGCACTCCTGTGTTGTGCTGTGAGGATCTTGGGCTAGAGGATAAAGGTAGCAATGAAACTGCCTCCCAGGTATCAGCTGTCTGCTGATCACACCCCTGGGACTCCTGTGACATGCTGTGAGGATCCTGGATTAGAGGATAAAGGCAGCAATGAAAGTGCCTCCCAGGTATCAGCTGTCTCCTGATCACGCCACTTGGACTCGAGTGACGTACTGTGAGGATCCTGGACTAGAGGATAAAGGTAGCAATGAAAGTGCCTGCAAGGTATCAGCTGTCTGCTGATCACGCCACTGGCACTCCTGTGTTGTGCTGTGAGGATCTTGGGCTAGAGGATAAAGGTAGCAATGAAACTGCCTCCCAGGTATCAGCTGTCTGCTGATCACGCCCATGGCACTCCTGTGACATGCTGTGAGGATCCTGGACTAGAGGATAAAGGTAGCAATGAAAGTGCCTCCCAGGTATCAGCTGTCTGCTGATCATGCCCCTGGGACTCCTGTGACATGCTGTGAGGATCCTGGACTAGAGGATAAAGGCAGCAATGAAAGTGCCTCCCAGGTATCAGCTGTCTGCTGATCATGCCCCCTAAACTCGTGTGACGTACTGTGAGGATCCTGGACTAGAAGATAAAGGCAGCAATGAAAGTACCTCCCAGGTATAAGCTGTCTGCTGGTCACACCCCTGGGACACCTGTGACATGCTGTGAGGATCCTGGACTAGAGGTTAAAGGCTGAAATGAAAGTGCTTCCCAGGTATCAGCTGTCTGCTGATCACGCCCCTGGGACTCCTGTGACATTCTGTGAGGATCCTGGACTAGAGGATAAAGGTAGCAATGAAAGTGCCTATCAGGTATCAACTGTCTGCTGGTCATGCCCCTGGAACTACTGTGATGTGCTGTGAGGATCCTGGACTAGAGGATAAAGGTAGCAATGAAAGTGCCTCCCAGGTATCAGCTGTCTGCTGATCACGCCCCTGGGACTCCTGTGACATGCTGTGAGCATCCTGGACTAGAGGATAAATGTAGCAATGAAAGTGCCTCCCAGGTATCAACTGTCTGCTGATCACGCCCCTTGGACTCCTGTGACGTTCTGTGAGGTTCCTGGACTAGAGGATAAAGGTAGCAATGAAAGTGCCTCCCAGGAATCAGCTGTCTGCTGATCACGCCCCTGGGACTCCTGTGACGTGCTGTGAGGATCCTGGACTAGAGGATAAAGGTTGCAATGAAAGTGCCTCTCAGGTATCAGCTGTCTACTGATCACGCCCCTGGTACTCCTGTGACATGCTGTGAGGATCCTGGACTAGAGGATAAAGGTAGCAATGAAAGTGCCTCCCAGGTATCAGCTGTCTGCTGATCACGCCCCTGGGACTCCTGTGACAAGCTGTGAGGATCCTGGACTAGAGGATAAAGGCAGCATTGAAAGTGGCTCCCAGGTATCAGCTGTCTGCTGATCACGTCCCTAGGACTCCTGTGACATGCTATGAGGATCCTGCACTAGAGGATAAAGGCAGCAATGAAAGTGCCTCCCAGGTATCAGCTGTCTGCTGATCATGCCCCTGGGACTCCTGTGACATGCTGTGAGGATCCTGGACTAGAGGATAAAGGCAGCAATGAAAGTGTCTCCCAGGTTTCAGCTGTCTGCTGATCACGTCCCTTGGACTCCTGTGACGTGCTGTGAGGATCCTGGACCAGAGGATAAAGGCAGCAAAGAAAGTGCCTCCCAGGTATCAGCTGTCTGCTGATCACACCCCTGGGACTCCTGTGACATGCTGTGAGGATCCTGGATTGGAGGATAAAGGCAGCAATGAAAGTGCCTCCCAGGTATCAGCTGTCTCCTGATCACGCCACTTGGACTCGAGTGACGTACTGTGAGGATCCTGGACTAGAGGATAAAGGTAGCAATGAAAGTGCCTCCAAGGTATCAGCTGTCTGCTGATCACGCCACTGGGACTCCTGTGATGTGCTGTGAGGATCTTGGACTAGAGGATAAAGGTAGCAATGAAACTGCCTCCCAGGTATCAGCTGTCTGCTGATCACACCCATGGCACTCCTGTGACATGCTGTGAGGATCCTGGACTAGAGGATAAAGGTTGCAGTGAAAGTGCCTCCCAGATATCAGCTGTCTGCTGATCACTCCCCTGGGACTCCTGTGACGTGCTTTGAGGATCCTGGACTAGAGGTTAAAGGCAGCAAATGAAAATGCCTCCCAGTTATCAGCTGTCTGCTGATCACGCCACTGGGACTCCTGTGACATGCTGTGAGGATCCTGGACTAGAGGATAAAGGCAGCAATGAAAGTGCCTCCCAGGTATCAGCTGTCTGCTGATCACGCCGCTGGGATTCCTGTGACGTGCTGTGAGGATCCTTGACTAGAGGATAAAGGTAGCAATGAAAGTGCCTCCCAGGTATCAGCTGTCTGCTGATCACGCCCCTGGGACTCCTCTGACATGCTGTAAGGATCCTGGATTAGAGGATAAAGGCAGCAATGAAAGTGCCTCCCAGGTATCAGCTGTCTGCTGATCACGCCCCTTGGACTCGTGTGATGTACTGTGATGATCCTGGACTAGAGGATAAAGGCAGCAATGAAAGTACCTCCAAGGTATCAGCTGTCTGCTGGTCACACCCCTGGGACACCTGTGACATGCTGTGAGGATCCTGGACTAGAGGTTAAAGGCTGCAATGAAAGTGCCTCCCAGGTATCAGCTGTCTGCTGATCACGCCCCTGGGACTCCTGTGATGTGCTGTGAGGATCCTGGACTAGAGGATAAAGGCAGCAATGAAAGTGCCTCCCAGGTATCAGCTGTCTGCTGATCACGCCCCTGGGACTCCTGTGACGTGCTGTGAGGATCCTGGAAAAGAGGATAAAGGCAGCACTGAAAGTACCTCCCAGGTATCAGCTGTCTGCTGGTCACACCCCTGGGACTCCTGTGGCATGCTGTGAGGATCATGGACTAGAGGTTAAAGGCAGCAATGAAAGTGCCTCCCAGGTATCAGCTGTCTGCTGATCACGCCCCTGGGACTCCGGTGACATTCTGTGAGGATCCTGGTCTAGAGGATAAAGGTAGCAATGAAAGTGCCTATCAGGTATCAATTGTCTGCTGATCATGCCCCTGGGACTCCTGTGACGTGCTGTGAGGATCCTGGAATAGAGGATAATGGTAGCAATGAAAGTGCCTCCCAGATATCAGCTGTCTGCTGATCACACTCCTGGGACTCCTGTGACGTGCTGTGAGGATCCTGGACTAGAGGATAAAGGTTGCAATGAAAGTGCCTCCCAGGTATCAGCTGTCTGCTGATCACGCCCCTGGGACTCCTGTGACGTTGTGTAAGGATCCTGCACTAGAGGTTAAAGGCAGCAATGAAAGTGCCTCCCAGGTATCAGCTGTCTGCTGTTCACACCACACTCCTATGACATGCTGTGAGGATCCTGGACTTGAGGATAATGGCAGAAATGAAAGTGCCTATCAGGTATCAACTGTCTGCTGATCATGCCCCTGGGACTCCTGTGACGTGCTGTGAGGATCCTGGACCAGAGGATAAAGGTAGCAATGAAAGTGCCTCCCAGGTATCAGCTGTCTGCTGATCATGCCCCTGGGACTCCTGTGACGTGCTGTGAGGATCCTGGACTAGAGGATAAATGTAGCAATGAAAGTGCCTCCCAGGTATCAGATGTCTGCTGATCACGCCCCTGGGACTTCTGTGACGTGCTGTGAGGATCCTGGACTAGAGGATAAAGGCAGCAATGAAAGTGCCTCCCAGGTATCAGCTGTCTGCTGATCATGCCCCTGGCACTCCTGTGACGTGCTGTGAGGATCCTGGACTAGAGGATAAAGGCAGCAATGAAAGTGCCTCCCAGGTATCAGCTGTCTGCTGATCACGCCCCTGGGACTCCTGTGACATGCTGTGAGGATCCTGGACTAGAGGATAAAGGCAGCATTGAAAGTGGCTCCCAGGTATCAGCTGTCTGCTGATCACGTCCCTAGGACTCCAGTGACATGCTATGAGGATCCTGGACTAGAGGATAAAGGCAGCAATGAAAGTGCCTCCCAGGTATCAGCTGTCTGCTGATCATGCCCCTGGGACTCCTGTGACATGCTGTGAGGATCCTGGACTAGAGGATAAAGGCAGCAATGAAAGTGCCTCCGAGGTATCAGCTGTCTGCTGGTCACGCCCCTGGGACTCCTGTGACATGCTGTGAGGATCCTGGACTAGAGGATAAAGGCAGCAATGAAAGTGTCTCCCAGGTATCAGCTGTCTGCTGATCACATCCCTTGGACTCCTGTGACGTGCTGTGAGGATCCTGGAGCAGAGGATAAAGAAGCAAAGAAAGTGCATCCCAGGTGTCAGCTGTCTGCTGATCACACCCCTGGGACTCCTGTGACATGCTGTGAGGATCCTGGATTAGAGGATAAAGGCAGCAATGAAAGTGCCTCCCAGGTATCAGCTGTCTCCTGATCACGCCACTTGGACTCGAGTGATGTACTGTGAGGATCCTGGACTAGAGGATAAAGGTAGCAATGAAAGTGCCTGCAAGGTATCAGCTGTCTGCTGATCACGCCACTGGCACTCCTGTGTTGTGCTGTGAGGATCTTGGGCTAGAGGATAAAGGTAGCAATGAAACTGCCTCCCAGGTATCAGCTGTCTGCTGATCACGCCCATGGCACTCCTGTGACATGCTGTGAGGATCCTGGACTAGAGGATAAAGGTTGCAATGAAAGTGCCTCCCAGATATCAGCTGTCTGCTGATCACTCCCCTGGGACTCCTGTGACGTGCGGTGAGGATCCAGGACTAGAGGTTAAAGGCAGCAAATGAAAGTGCCTCCCAGGTATCAGCTGTCTGCTGATCACGCCCCTGGGACTCCTGTGACGTGCTGTGAGGATCCTGGACCAGATGATAAAGGTAGCAATGAAAGTGCCTCCCAGGTATCAGCTGTCTGCTGATCATGCCCCTGGGACTCCTGTGACATGCTGTGAGGATCCTGGACTAGAGGATAAAGGCAGCAATGAAATTGCCTCCCAGGTATCAGCTGTCTGCTGATCATGCCCCCTAAACTCGTGTGACGTACTGTGAGGATCCTGGACTAGAAGATAAAGGCAGCAATGAAAGTACCTCCCAGGTATCAGCTGTCTGCTGGTCACACCCCTGGGACACCTGTGACATGCTGTGAGGATCCTGGACTAGAGGTTAAAGGCTGAAATGAAAGTGCTTCCCAGGTATCAGCTCTCTGCTGATCACGCCCCTGGGACTCCTGTGACATTCTGTGAGGATCCTGGACTAGAGGATAAAGGTAGCAATGAAAGTGCCTATCAGGTATCAACTGTCTCCTGATCACGCCACTTGGACTCGAGTGACGTACTGTGAGGATCCTGGACTAGAGGATAAAGGTAGCAATGAAAGTGCCTCCAAGGTATCAGCTGTCTGCTGATCACGCCACTGGGACTCCTGTGATGTGCTGTGAGGATCTTGGACTAGAGGATAAAGGTAGCAATGAAACTGCCTCCCAGGTATCAGCTGTCTGCTGATCACACCCATGGCACTCCTGTGACATGCTGTGAGGATCCTGGACTAGAGGATAAAGGTTGCAGTGAAAGTGCCTCCCAGATATCAGCTGTCTGCTGATCACTCCCCTGGGACTCCTGTGACGTGCTTTGAGGATCCTGGACTAGAGGTTAAAGGCAGCAAATGAAAATGCCTCCCTGTTATCAGCTGTCTGCTGATCACGCCCCTGGGACTCCTGTGACATGCTGTGAGGATCCTGGACTAGAGGATAAAGGCAGCAATGAAAGTGCCTCCCAGGTATCAGCTGTCTGCTGATCACGCCGCTGGGATTCCTCTGACGTGCTGTGAGGATCCTTGACTAGAGGATAAAGGTAGCAATGAAAGTGCCTCCCAGGTATCAGCTGTCTGCTGATCACGCCCCTGGGACTCCTCTGACATGCTGTAAGGATCCTGGATTAGAGGATAAAGGCAGCAATGAAAGTGCCTCCCAGGTATCAGCTGTCTGCTGATCACGCCCCTTGGACTCGTGTGATGTACTGTGATGATCCTGGACTAGAGGATAAAGGCAGCAATGAAAGTACCTCCAAGGTATCAGCTGTCTGCTGGTCACACCCCTGGGACACCTGTGACATGCTGTGAGGATCCTGGACTAGAGGTTAAAGGCTGCAATGAAAGTGCCTCCCAGGTATCAGCTGTCTGCTGATCACGCCCCTGGGACTCCTGTGATGTGCTGTGAGGATCCTGGACTAGAGGATAAAGGTTGCAATGAAAGTGCCTCCCAGGTATCAGCTGTCTGCTGATCATGCCCCTGGGACTCCTGTGACATGCTGTGAGGATCCTGGACTAGAGGATAAAGGCAGCAATGAAAGTGCCTCCCAGGTATCAGCTGTCTGCTGATCACGCCCCTGGGACTCCTGTGACGTGCTGTGAGGATCCTGGAAAAGAGGATAAAGGCAGCACTGAAAGTACCTCCCAGGTATCAGCTGTCTGCTGGTCACACCCCTGGGACTCCTGTGGCATGCTGTGAGGATCATGGACTAGAGGTTAAAGGCAGCAATGAAAGTGCCTCCCAGGTATCAGCTGTCTGCTGATCACGCCCCTGGGACTCCGGTGACATTCTGTGAGGATCCTGGTCTAGAGGATAAAGGTAGCAATGAAAGTGCCTATCAGGTATCAATTGTCTGCTGATCATGCCCCTGGGACTCCTGTGACGTGCTGTGAGGATCCTGGAATAGAGGATAATGGTAGCAATGAAAGTGCCTAGCAGATATCAGCTGTCTGCTGATCACACTCCTGGGACTCCTGTGACGTGCTGTGAGGATCCTGGACTAGAGGATAAAGGTTGCAATGAAAGTGCCTCCCAGGTATCAGCTGTCTGCTGATCACGCCCCTGGGACTCCTGTGACGTTGTGTAAGGATCCTGCACTAGAGGATAAAGGCAGCAATGAAAGTGCCTCCCAGGTATCAGCTGTCTGCTGTTCACACCACACTCCTATGACATGCTGTGAGGATCCTGGACTTGAGGATAATGGCAGAAATGAAAGTGCCTATCAGGTATCAACTGTCTGCTGATCATGCCCCTGGGACTCCTGTGACGTGCTGTGAGGATCCTGGACCAGAGGATAAAGGTAGCAATGAAAGTGCCTCCCAGGTATCAGCTGTCTGCTGATCATGCCCCTGGGACTCCTGTGACGTGCTGTGAGGATCCTGGACTAGAGGATAAATGTAGCAATGAAAGTGCCTCCCAGGTATCAGATGTCTGCTGATCACGCCCCTGGGACTTCTGTGACGTGCTGTGAGGATCCTGGACTAGAGGATAAAGGCAGCAATGAAAGTGCCTCCCAGGTATCAGCTGTCTGCTGATCACGCCCCTGGCACTCCTGTGACGTGCTGTGAGGATCCTGGACTAGAGGATAAAGGCAGCAATGAAAGTGCCTCCCAGGTATCAGCTGTCTGCTGATCACGGCCCTGGGACTCCTGTGACATGCTGTGAGGATCCTGGACTAGAGGATAAACGCAGCATTGAAAGTGGCTCCCAGGTATCAGCTGTCTGCTGATCACGTCCCTAGGACTCCAGTGACATGCTATGAGGATCCTGGACTAGAGGATAAAGGCAGCATTGAAAGTGGCTCCCAGGTATCAGCTGTCTGCTGATCACGTCCCTAGGACTCCAGTGACATGCTATGAGGATCCTGGACTAGAGGATAAAGGCAGCAATGAAAGTGCCTCCCAGGTATCAGCTGTCTGCTGATCATGCCCCTGGGACTCCTGTGACATGCTGTGAGGATCCTGGACTAGAGGATAAAGGCAGCAATGAAAGTGCCTCCGAGGTATCAGCTGTCTGCTGGTCACGCCCCTGGGACTCCTGTGACATGCTGTGAGGATCCTGGACTAGAGGATAAAGGCAGCAATGAAATTGACTCCCAGGTATCAGCTGTCTGCTGATCACATCCCTTGGACTCCTGTGACGTGCTGTGAGGATCCTGGACCAGAGGATAAAGAAGCAAAGAAAGTGCCTCCCAGGTGTCAGCTGTCTGCTGATCACACCCCTGGGACTCCTGTGACATGCTGTGAGGATCCTGGATTAGAGGATAAAGGCAGCAATGAAAGTGCCTCCCAGGTATCAGCTGTCTCCTGATCACGCCACTTGGACTCGAGTGACGTACTGTGAGGATCCTGGACTAGAGGATAAAGGTAGCAATGAAAGTGCCTGCAAGGTATCAGCTGTCTGCTGATCACGCCACTGGCACTCCTGTGTTGTGCTGTGAGGATCTTGGGCTAGAGGATAAAGGTAGCAATGAAACTGCCTCCCAGGTATCAGCTGTCTGCTGATCACACCCCTGGGACTCCTGTGACATGCTGTGAGGATCCTGGATTAGAGGATAAAGGCAGCAATGAAAGTGCCTCCCAGGTATCAGCTGTCTCCTGATCACGCCACTTGGACTCGAGTGACGTACTGTGAGGATCCTGGACTAGAGGATAAAGGTAGCAATGAAAGTGCCTGCAAGGTATCAGCTGTCTGCTGATCACGCCACTGGCACTCCTGTGTTGTGCTGTGAGGATCTTGGGCTAGAGGATAAAGGTAGCAATGAAACTGCCTCCCAGGTATCAGCTGTCTGCTGATCACGCCCATGGCACTCCTGTGACATGCTGTGAGGATCCTGGACTAGAGGATAAAGGTAGCAATGAAAGTGCCTCCCAGGTATCAGCTGTCTGCTGATCATGCCCCTGGGACTCCTGTGACATGCTGTGAGGATCCTGGACTAGAGGATAAAGGCAGCAATGAAAGTGCCTCCCAGGTATCAGCTGTCTGCTGATCATGCCCCCTAAACTCGTGTGACGTACTGTGAGGATCCTGGACTAGAAGATAAAGGCAGCAATGAAAGTACCTCCCAGGTATAAGCTGTCTGCTGGTCACACCCCTGGGACACCTGTGACATGCTGTGAGGATCCTGGACTAGAGGTTAAAGGCTGAAATGAAAGTGCTTCCCAGGTATCAGCTGTCTGCTGATCACGCCCCTGGGACTCCTGTGACATTCTGTGAGGATCCTGGACTAGAGGATAAAGGTAGCAATGAAAGTGCCTATCAGGTATCAACTGTCTGCTGGTCATGCCCCTGGGACTACTGTGATGTGCTGTGAGGATCCTGGACTAGAGGATAAAGGTAGCAATGAAAGTGCCTCCCAGGTATCAGCTGTCTGCTGATCACGCCCCTGGGACTCCTGTGACATGCTGTGAGCATCCTGGACTAGAGGATAAATGTAGCAATGAAAGTGCCTCCCAGGTATCAACTGTCTGCTGATCACGCCCCTTGGACTCCTGTGACGTTCTGTGAGGTTCCTGGACTAGAGGATAAAGGTAGCAATGAAAGTGCCTCCCAGGAATCAGCTGTCTGCTGATCACGCCCCTGGGACTCCTGTGACGTGCTGTGAGGATCCTGGACTAGAGGATAAAGGTTGCAATGAAAGTGCCTCTCAGGTATCAGCTGTCTACTGATCACGCCCCTGGTACTCCTGTGACATGCTGTGAGGATCCTGGACTAGAGGATAAAGGTAGCAATGAAAGTGCCTCCCAGGTATCAGCTGTCTGCTGATCACGCCCCTGGGACTCCTGTGACAAGCTGTGAGGATCCTGGACTAGAGGATAAAGGCAGCATTGAAAGTGGCTCCCAGGTATCAGCTGTCTGCTGATCACGTCCCTAGGACTCCTGTGACATGCTATGAGGATCCTGCACTAGAGGATAAAGGCAGCAATGAAAGTGCCTCCCAGGTATCAGCTGTCTGCTGATCATGCCCCTGGGACTCCTGTGACATGCTGTGAGGATCCTGGACTAGAGGATAAAGGCAGCAATGAAAGTGTCTCCCAGGTATCAGCTGTCTGCTGATCACGTCCCTTGGACTCCTGTGACGTGCTGTGAGGATCCTGGACCAGAGGATAAAGGCAGCAAAGAAAGTGCCTCCCAGGTATCAGCTGTCTGCTGATCACACCCCTGGGACTCCTGTGACATGCTGTGAGGATCCTGGATTGGAGGATAAAGGCAGCAATGAAAGTGCCTCCCAGGTATCAGCTGTCTCCTGATCACGCCACTTGGACTCGAGTGACGTACTGTGAGGATCCTGGACTAGAGGATAAAGGTAGCAATGAAAGTGCCTCCAAGGTATCAGCTGTCTGCTGATCACGCCACTGGGACTCCTGTGATGTGCTGTGAGGATCTTGGACTAGAGGATAAAGGTAGCAATGAAACTGCCTCCCAGGTATCAGCTGTCTGCTGATCACACCCATGGCACTCCTGTGACATGCTGTGAGGATCCTGGACTAGAGGATAAAGGTTGCAGTGAAAGTGCCTCCCAGATATCAGCTGTCTGCTGATCACTCCCCTGGGACTCCTGTGACGTGCTTTGAGGATCCTGGACTAGAGGTTAAAGGCAGCAAATGAAAATGCCTCCCAGTTATCAGCTGTCTGCTGATCACGCCACTGGGACTCCTGTGACATGCTGTGAGGATCCTGGACTAGAGGATAAAGGCAGCAATGAAAGTGCCTCCCAGGTATCAGCTGTCTGCTGATCACGCCGCTGGGATTCCTGTGACGTGCTGTGAGGATCCTTGACTAGAGGATAAAGGTAGCAATGAAAGTGCCTCCCAGGTATCAGCTGTCTGCTGATCACGCCCCTGGGACTCCTCTGACATGCTGTAAGGATCCTGGATTAGAGGATAAAGGCAGCAATGAAAGTGCCTCCCAGGTATCAGCTGTCTGCTGATCACGCCCCTTGGACTCGTGTGATGTACTGTGATGATCCTGGACTAGAGGATAAAGGCAGCAATGAAAGTACCTCCAAGGTATCAGCTGTCTGCTGGTCACACCCCTGGGACACCTGTGACATGCTGTGAGGATCCTGGACTAGAGGTTAAAGGCTGCAATGAAAGTGCCTCCCAGGTATCAGCTGTCTGCTGATCACGCCCCTGGGACTCCTGTGATGTGCTGTGAGGATCCTGGACTAGAGGATAAAGGTTGCAATGAAAGTGCCTCCCAGGTATCAGCTGTCTGCTGATCATGCCCCTGGGACTCCTGTGACATGCTGTGAGGATCCTGGACTAGAGGATAAAGGCAGCAATGAAAGTGCCTCCCAGGTATCAGCTGTCTGCTGATCACACCCCTGGGACTCCTGTGACGTGCTGTGAGGATCCTGGAAAAGAGGATAAAGGCAGCACTGAAAGTACCTCCCAGGTATCAGCTGTCTGCTGGTCACACCCCTGGGACTCCTGTGGCATGCTGTGAGGATCATGGACTAGAGGTTAAAGGCAGCAATGAAAGTGCCTCCCAGGTATCAGCTGTCTGCTGATCACGCCCCTGGGACTCCGGTGACATTCTGTGAGGATCCTGGTCTAGAGGATAAAGGTAGCAATGAAAGTGCCTATCAGGTATCAATTGTCTGCTGATCATGCCCCTGGGACTCCTGTGACGTGCTGTGAGGATCCTGGAATAGAGGATAATGGTAGCAATGAAAGTGCCTCCCAGATATCAGCTGTCTGCTGATCACACTCCTGGGACTCCTGTGACGTGCTGTGAGGATCCTGGACTAGAGGATAAAGGTTGCAATGAAAGTGCCTCCCAGGTATCAGCTGTCTGCTGATCACGCCCCTGGGACTCCTGTGACGTTGTGTAAGGATCCTGCACTAGAGGTTAAAGGCAGCAATGAAAGTGCCTCCCAGGTATCAGCTGTCTGCTGTTCACACCACACTCCTATGACATGCTGTGAGGATCCTGGACTTGAGGATAATGGCAGAAATGAAAGTGCCTATCAGGTATCAACTGTCTGCTGATCATGCCCCTGGGACTCCTGTGACGTGCTGTGAGGATCCTGGACCAGAGGATAAAGGTAGCAATGAAAGTGCCTCCCAGGTATCAGCTGTCTGCTGATCATGCCCCTGGGACTCCTGTGACGTGCTGTGAGGATCCTGGACTAGAGGATAAATGTAGCAATGAAAGTGCCTCCCAGGTATCAGATGTCTGCTGATCACGCCCCTGGGACTTCTGTGACGTGCTGTGAGGATCCTGGACTAGAGGATAAAGGCAGCAATGAAAGTGCCTCCCAGGTATCAGCTGTCTGCTGATCATGCCCCTGGCACTCCTGTGACGTGCTGTGAGGATCCTGGACTAGAGGATAAAGGCAGCAATGAAAGTGCCTCCCAGGTATCAGCTGTCTGCTGATCACGCCCCTGGGACTCCTGTGACATGCTGTGAGGATCCTGGACTAGAGGATAAAGGCAGCATTGAAAGTGGCTCCCAGGTATCAGCTGTCTGCTGATCACGTCCCTAGGACTCCAGTGACATGCTATGAGGATCCTGGACTAGAGGATAAAGGCAGCAATGAAAGTGCCTCCCAGGTATCAGCTGTCTGCTGATCATGCCCCTGGGACTCCTGTGACATGCTGTGAGGATCCTGGACTAGAGGATAAAGGCAGCAATGAAAGTGCCTCCGAGGTATCAGCTGTCTGCTGGTCACGCCCCTGGGACTCCTGTGACATGCTGTGAGGATCCTGGACTAGAGGATAAAGGCAGCAATGAAAGTGTCTCCCAGGTATCAGCTGTCTGCTGATCACATCCCTTGGACTCCTGTGACGTGCTGTGAGGATCCTGGAGCAGAGGATAAAGAAGCAAAGAAAGTGCCTCCCAGGTGTCAGCTGTCTGCTGATCACACCCCTGGGACTCCTGTGACATGCTGTGAGGATCCTGGATTAGAGGATAAAGGCAGCAATGAAAGTGCCTCCCAGGTATCAGCTGTCTCCTGATCACGCCACTTGGACTCGAGTGATGTACTGTGAGGATCCTGGACTAGAGGATAAAGGTAGCAATGAAAGTGCCTGCAAGGTATCAGCTGTCTGCTGATCACGCCACTGGCACTCCTGTGTTGTGCTGTGAGGATCTTGGGCTAGAGGATAAAGGTAGCAATGAAACTGCCTCCCAGGTATCAGCTGTCTGCTGATCACGCCCATGGCACTCCTGTGACATGCTGTGAGGATCCTGGACTAGAGGATAAAGGTTGCAATGAAAGTGCCTCCCAGATATCAGCTGTCTGCTGATCACTCCCCTGGGACTCCTGTGACGTGCGGTGAGGATCCAGGACTAGAGGTTAAAGGCAGCAAATGAAAGTGCCTCCCAGGTATCAGCTGTCTGCTGATCACGCCCCTGGGACTCCTGTGACGTGCTGTGAGGATCCTGGACCAGATGATAAAGGTAGCAATGAAAGTGCCTCCCAGGTATCAGCTGTCTGCTGATCATGCCCCTGGGACTCCTGTGACATGCTGTGAGGATCCTGGACTAGAGGATAAAGGCAGCAATGAAATTGCCTCCCAGGTATCAGCTGTCTGCTGATCATGCCCCCTAAACTCGTGTGACGTACTGTGAGGATCCTGGACTAGAAGATAAAGGCAGCAATGAAAGTACCTCCCAGGTATCAGCTGTCTGCTGGTCACACCCCTGGGACACCTGTGACATGCTGTGAGGATCCTGGACTAGAGGTTAAAGGCTGAAATGAAAGTGCTTCCCAGGTATCAGCTCTCTGCTGATCACGCCCCTGGGACTCCTGTGACATTCTGTGAGGATCCTGGACTAGAGGATAAAGGTAGCAATGAAAGTGCCTATCAGGTATCAACTGTCTGCTGATCATGCCCCTGGGACTACTGTGATGTGCTGTGAGGATCCTGGACTAGAGGATAAAGGTAGCAATGAAAGTGCCTCCCAGGTATCAGCTGTCTGCTGATCACGCCCCTGGGACTCCTGTGACATGCTGTGAGCATCCTGGACTAGAGGATAAATGTAGCAATGAAAGTGCCTCCCAGGTATCAACTGTCTGCTGATCACGCCCCTTGGACTCCTGTGACGTTCTGTGAGGTTCCTGGACTAGAGGATAAAGGTAGCAATGAAAGTGCCTCCCAGGAATCAGCTGTCTGCTGATCACGCCCCTGGGACTCCTGTGACGTGCTGTGAGGATCCTGGACTAGAGGATAAAGGTTGCAATGAAAGTGCCTCTCAGGTATCAGCTGTCTACTGATCACGCCCCTGGTACTCCTGTGACATGCTGTGAGGATCCTGGACTAGAGGATAAAGGTAGCAATGAAAGTGCCTCCCAGGTATCAGCTGTCTGCTGATCACGCCCCTGGGACTCCTGTGACAAGCTGTGAGGATCCTGGACTAGAGGATAAAGGCAGCATTGAAAGTGGCTCCCAGGTATCAGCTGTCTGCTGATCACGTCCCTAGGACTCCTGTGATATGCTATGAGGATCCTGCACTAGAGGATAAAGGCAGCAATGAAAGTGCCTCCCAGGTATCAGCTGTCTGCTGATCATGCCCCTGGGACTCCTGTGACATGCTGTGAGGATCCTGGACTAGAGGATAAAGGCAGCAATGAAAGTGTCTCCCAGGTATCAGCTGTCTGCTGATCACGTCCCTTGGACTCCTGTGACGTGCTGTGAGGATCCTGGACCAGAGGATAAAGGCAGCAAAGAAAGTGCCTCCCAGGTATCAGCTGTCTGCTGATCACACCCCTGGGACTCTTGTGACATGCTGTGAGGATCCTGGATTGGAGGATAAAGGCAGCAATGAAAGTGCCTCCCAGGTATCAGCTGTCTCCTGATCACGCCACTTGGACTCGAGTGACGTACTGTGAGGATCCTGGACTAGAGGATATAGGTAGCAATGAAAGTGCCTCCAAGGTATCAGCTGTCTGCTGATCACGCCACTGGGACTCCTGTGATGTGCTGTGAGGATCTTGGACTAGAGGATAAAGGTAGCAATGAAACTGCCTCCCAGGTATCAGCTGTCTGTTGATCACGCCCCTGGGACTTCTGTGACATGCTGTGAGGATCCTGGACTAGAGGATAAAGATAGCAATGAAAGTGCCTCCCAGGTATCAGCTGTCTACTGATCACGCCCCTGGGACTCCTGTGACATGCTGTGAGGATCCTGGACTAGAGAATAAAGGTAGCAATGAAAGTGCCTCCCAGGTATCAGCTGTCTGCTGATCACGCCCTGGGACTAGTGTGACATGCTGTGAGGATCCACGACTAGAGGATAAAGGTAGCAATGAAAGTGCCTCCTAGGTATCAGCTGTCTGCTGATCACGCCCCTGGGACTCGTGTGACATGCTGTGAGGATCCTGGACGAGAGGTTAAAGGCAGCAATGAAAGTGCCTCCCAGGTATCAGCTGTCTGCTGATCACGCCCCTGGGACTTCTGTGACATTCTGTGAGGATCCTGGACTAGATGATAATGGTAGCAACGAAAGTGCCTATCAGGTATCAACTGTCTGCTGATCATGCCCCTTGGACTCCTGTGACGTGCTGTGAGGATCCTAGACTAGAGGATAAAGGCAGCAATGAAAGTGCCTCCCAGGTATCAGCTGTCTGCTGATCATGCCCCTGGGACTCCTGTGACGTGCTGTGAGGATCCTGGACTAGAGGATAAAGACAGCAATGAAAGTGCCTCCCAGGTATCAGCTGTCTGCTGATCACACCCCTGGGACTCCTGTGACGTGCTGTGAGGATCCTGGACTAGAGGATAAAGGTTGCAATGAAAGTGACTCCCAGGTATCAGTTGTCTGCTGATCATGCCCCTGGGACTCCTGTGACGTGCTGTGAGGATCCTGCACTAGAGGTTAAAGTCAGCAATGAAAGTGCCTCCCAGGTATCAGCTGTCTGCTGTTCACACCACACTCCTATGACATGCTGTGAGGATCCTGGACTTGAGGATAAAGGCAGAAATGAAAGTGCCTATCAGGTATCAACTGTCTGCTGATCATGCCCCTGGGACTCCTGTGACGTGCTGTGAGGATCCAGGACTAGAGGATAAAGGTAGCAATGAAAGTGCCTCCCAGGTATCAGCTGTCTGCTGATCATGCCCCTGGGACTCCTGTGACGTGCTGTGAGGATCCTGGACTAGAGGATAAAGGTAGCAATGAAAGTGCATCCCAGGTATCAGCTGTCTGCTGATCATGCCCGTTGGACTCCTGTGATGTTCTGTGAGGATCCTGGACTAGAGGTTAAAGGCAGCAATGAAAGTGCATCCCAAGTATCAGCTGTCTGCTGATCACGCCCCTGGGACTCATGTGACATGCTGTTAGGATCCTGGACTAGAGGATAAAGGTAGCAATGAAAGTGCCTATCAGGTATCAACTGTCTGCTGATCATGCCCCTGGGACTCCAGTGACGTGCTGTGAGGATCCTGTACTAGAGGATAAAGGTAGCAATGAAAGTGCCTCCCAGGTATCGGCTGTCTGCTGATCACGCCCCTGGGACTCCTGTGATGTGCTGTGAGGATCCTGGACTAGAGGATAAAGGCAGCATTGAAAGTGGCTCCCAGGTATCAGCTGTCTGCTGATCACGTCCATAGGACTCCTGTGCCATGCTATGAGGATCCTGGACTAGAGGAGAAAGGCAGCAATGAAAGTGCCTCCCAGGTATCAGCTGTCTGCTGATCATGCCCCTGGGACTCCTGTGACATGCTGTGAGGATCCTGGACTAGAGGAAAAAGGCAGCAATGAAAGTGCCTCCGAGGTATCAGCTGTCTGCTGGTCATGCCCCTGGGACTCCTGTGACATGCTGTGAAGATCCTGGACTAGAGGATAAAGGCAGCAATGAAAGTGTCTCCAAGGTATCAGCTGTCTGCTGATCACGTCCCTTGGACTCCTGTGACGTGCTGTGAGGATCCTGGACCAGAGGATAAAGTAGCAAAGAAAGTGCCTCCCAGGTATCAGCTGTCTGCTGATCACACCCCTGGGACTCCTGTGACATGCTGTGAGGATCCTGGATTAGAGGATAATGGCAGCAATGAAAGTGCCTCCCAGGTATCAGCTGTATCCTTATCATGCCACATGGACTCGTGCGACGTACTGTGAGGATCCAGGACTAGAGGATAAAGGTAGCAATGAAAGTGCCTCCAAGGTATCAGCTGTCTGCTGATCACGCCACTGGGACTCCTGTGATGTGCTGTGAGGATCTTGGACTAGAGGATAAAGGTAGCAATGAAACTGCCTCCCAGGTATCAGCTGTCTGCTGATCACGCCCATGGCACTCCTGTGACATGCTGTGAGGATCCTGGACTAGAGCATAAAGGTTGCAGTGAAAGTGCCTCCCAGATATCAGCTGTCTGCTGATCACTCCCCTGGGACTCCTGTGACGTGCTTTGAGGATCCTGGACTAGAGGTTAAAGGCAGCAAATGAAAATGCCTCCCAGGTATCAGCTGTCTGCTGATCACGCCCCTGGGACTCCTGTGACATGCTGTGAGGATCCTGGACTAGAGGATAAAGGCAGCAATGAAAGTGCCTCCCAGGTATCAGCTGTCTGCTAATCACGCCGCTGGGATTCCTGTGACGTGCTGTGAGGATCCTTGACTAGAGGATAAAGGTAGCAATGAAAGTGCCTCCCAGGTATCAGCTGTCTGCTGATCACGCCCCTGGGACTCCTCTGACATGCTGTGAGGATCCTGGATTAGAGGATAAAGGCAGCAATGAAAGTGCCTCCCAGGTATCAGCTGTCTGCTGATCACGCCCCTGGGACTCCTGTGACGTGCTGTGAGGATCCTGGAAAAGAGGATAAAGGCAGCACTGAAAGTACCTCCCAGGTATCAGCTGTCTGCTGGTCACACCCCTGGGACTCCTGTGGCATGCTGTGAGGATCATGGACTAGAGGTTAAAGGCAGCAATGAAAGTGCCTCCCAGGTATCAGCTGTCTGCTGATCACGCCCCTGGGACTCCGGTGACATTCTGTGAGGATCCTGGTCTAGAGGATAAAGGTAGCAATGAAAGTGCCTATCAGGTATCAATTGTCTGCTGATCATGCCCCTGGGACTCCTGTGACGTGCTGTGAGGATCCTGGACTAGAGGATAAAGGTAGCAATGAAAGTGCCTCCCAGGTATCAGCTGTCTGCTGATCATGCCCCTGGGACTCCTGTGACGTGCTGTGAGGATCCTGGAATAGAGGATAATGGTAGCAATGAAAGTGCCTCCCAGATATCAGCTGTCTGCTGATCACGCTCCTGGGACTCCTGTGACGTGCTGTGAGGATCCTGGACTAGAGGATAAAGGTTGCAATGAAAGTGCCTCCCAGGTATCAGCTGTCTGCTGATCACGCCCCTGGGACTCCTGTGACGTTGTGTAAGGATCCTGCACTAGAGGTTAAAGACAGCAATGAAAGTGCCTCCCAGGTATCAGCTGTCTGCTGTTCACACCACACTCCTATGACATGCTGTGAGGATCCTGGACTTGAGGATAATGGCAGAAATGAAAGTGCCTATCAGGTATCAACTGTCTGCTGATCATGCCCCTGGAACTCCTGTGACGTGCTGTGAGGATCCTGGACCAGAGGATAAAGGTAGCAATGAAAGTGCCTCCCAGGTATCAGCTGTCTGCTGATCATGCCCCTGGGACTCCTGTGACGTGCTGTGAGGATCCTGGACCAGAGGATAAAGGTAGCAATGAAAGTGCCTCCCAGGTATCAGCTGTCTGCTGATCACACCCCTGGGACTCCTGTGACATGCTGTGAGGATCCTGGATTGGAGGATAAAGGCAGCAATGAAAGTGCCTCCCAGGTATCAGCTGTCTCCTGATCACGCCACTTGGACTCGAGTGACGTACTGTGAGGATCCTGGACTAGAGGATAAAGGTAGCAATGAAAGTGCCTCCAAGGTATCAGCTGTCTGCTGATCACGCCACTGGGACTCCTGTGATGTGCTGTGAGGATCTTGGACTAGAGGATAAAGGTAGCAATGAAACTGCCTCCCAGGTATCAGCTGTCTGCTGATCACGCCCTGGGACTAGTGTGACATGCTGTGAGGATCCACGACTAGAGGATAAAGGTAGCAATGAAAGTGCCTCCTAGGTATCAGCTGTCTGCTGATCACGCCCCTGGGACTCGTGTGACATGCTGTGAGGATCCTGGACGAGAGGTTAAAGGCAGCAATGAAAGTGCCTCCCAGGTATCAGCTGTCTGCTGATCACGCCCCTGGGACTTCTGTGACATTCTGTGAGGATCCTGGACTAGATGATAATGGTAGCAACGAAAGTGCCTATCAGGTATCAACTGTCTGCTGATCATGCCCCTTGGACTCCTGTGACGTGCTGTGAGGATCCTAGACTAGAGGATAAAGGCAGCAATGAAAGTGCCTCCCAGGTATCAGCTGTCTGCTGATCATGCCCCTGGGACTCCTGTGACGTGCTGTGAGGATCCTGGACTAGAGGATAAAGACAGCAATGAAAGTGCCTCCCAGGTATCAGCTGTCTGCTGATCACACCCCTGGGACTCCTGTGACGTGCTGTGAGGATCCTGGACTAGAGGATAAAGGTTGCAATGAAAGTGCCTCCCAGGTATCAGTTGTCTGCTGATCACGCCCCTGGGACTCCTGTGACGTGCTGTGAGGATCCTGCACTAGAGGTTAAAGTCAGCAATGAAAGTGCCTCCCAGGTATCAGCTGTCTGCTGTTCACACCACACTCCTATGACATGCTGTGAGGATCCTGGACTTGAGGATAAAGGCAGAAATGAAAGTGCCTATCAGGTATCAACTGTCTGCTGATCATGCCCCTGGGACTCCTGTGACGTGCTGTGAGGATCCAGGACTAGAGGATAAAGGTAGCAATGAAAGTGCCTCCCAGGTATCAGCTGTCTGCTGATCATGCCCCTGGGACTCCTGTGACGTGCTGTGAGGATCCTGGACTAGAGGATAAAGGTAGCAATGAAAGTGCATCCCAGGTATCAGCTGTCTGCTGATCATGCCCGTTGGACTCCTGTGATGTTCTGTGAGGATCCTGGACTAGAGGTTAAAGGCAGCAATGAAAGTGCATCCCAAGTATCAGCTGTCTGCTGATCACGCCCCTGGGACTCATGTGACATGCTGTGAGGATCCTGGACTAGAGGATAAAGGTAGCAATGAAAGTGCCTATCAGGTATCAACTGTCTGCTGATCATGCCCCTGGGACTCCAGTGACGTGCTGTGAGGATCCTGTACTAGAGGATAAAGGTAGCAATGAAAGTGCCTCCCAGGTATCGGCTGTCTGCTGATCACGCCCCTGGGACTCCTGTGATGTGCTGTGAGGATCCTGGACTAGAGGATAAAGGCAGCATTGAAAGTGGCTCCCAGGTATCAGCTGTCTGCTGATCACGTCCATAGGACTCCTGTGACATGCTATGAGGATCCTGGACTAGAGGATAAAGGCAGCAATGAAAGTGCCTCCCAGGTATCAGCTGTCTGCTGATCATGCCCCTGGGACTCCTGTGACATGCTGTGAGGATCCTGGACTAGAGGAAAAAGGCAGCAATGAAAGTGCCTCCGAGGTATCAGCTGTCTGCTGGTCATGCCCCTGGGACTCCTGTGACATGCTGTGAAGATCCTGGACTAGAGGATAAAGGCAGCAATGAAAGTGTCTCCAAGGTATCAGCTGTCTGCTGATCACGTCCCTTGGACTCCTGTGACGTGCTGTGAGGATCCTGGACCAGAGGATAAAGTAGCAAAGAAAGTGCCTCCCAGGTATCAGCTGTCTGCTGATCACACCCCTGGGACTCCTGTGACATGCTGTGAGGATCCTGGATTAGAGGATAATGGCAGCAATGAAAGTGCCTCCCAGGTATCAGCTGTATCCTTATCATGCCACATGGACTCGTGCGACGTACTGTGAGGATCCTGGACTAGAGGATAAAGGTAGCAATGAAAGTGCCTCCAAGGTATCAGCTGTCTGCTGATCACGCCACTGGGACTCCTGTGATGTGCTGTGAGGATCTTGGACTAGAGGATAAAGGTAGCAATGAAACTGCCTCCCAGGTATCAGCTGTCTGCTGATCACGCCCATGGCACTCCTGTGACATGCTGTGAGGATCCTGGACTAGAGGATAAAGGTTGCAGTGAAAGTGCCTCCCAGATATCAGCTGTCTGCTGATCACTCCCCTGGGACTCCTGTGACGTGCTTTGAGGATCCTGGACTAGAGGTTAAAGGCAGCAAATGAAAATGCCTCCCAGGTATCAGCTGTCTGCTGATCACGCCCCTGGGACTCCTGTGACATGCTGTGAGGATCCTGGACTAGAGGATAAAGGCAGCAATGAAAGTGCCTCCCAGGTATCAGCTGTCTGCTGATCACGCCGCTGGGATTCCTGTGACGTGCTGTGAGGATCCTTGACTAGAGGATAAAGGTAGCAATGAAAGTGCCTCCCAGGTATCAGCTGTCTGCTGATCACGCCCCTGGGACTCCTCTTACATGCTGTGAGGATCCTGGATTAGAGGATAAAGGCAGCAATGAAAGTGCCTCCCAGGTATCAGCTGTCTGCTGATCACGCCCCTGGGACTCCTGTGACGTGCTGTGAGGATCCTGGAAAAGAGGATAAAGGCAGCACTGAAAGTACCTCCCAGGTATCAGCTGTCTGCTGGTCACACCCCTGGGACTCCTGTGGCATGCTGTGAGGATCATGGACTAGAGGTTAAAGGCAGCAATGAAAGTGCCTCCCAGGTATCAGCTGTCTGCTGATCACGCCCCTGGGACTCCGGTGACATTCTGTGAGGATCCTGGTCTAGAGGATAAAGGTAGCAATGAAAGTGCCTATCAGGTATCAATTGTCTGCTGATCATGCCCCTGGGACTCCTGTGACGTGCTGTGAGGATCCTGGACTAGAGGATAAAGACAGCAATGAAAGTGCCTCCCAGGTATCAGCTGTCTGCTGATCACACCCCTGGGACTCCTGTGACGTGCTGTGAGGATCCTGGACTAGAGGATAAAGGTTGCAATGAAAGTGCCTCCCAGGTATCAGTTGTCTGCTGATCACGCCCCTGGGACTCCTGTGACGTGCTGTGAGGATCCTGCACTAGAGGTTAAAGTCAGCAATGAAAGTGCCTCCCAGGTATCAGCTGTCTGCTGTTCACACCACACTCCTATGACATGCTGTGAGGATCCTGGACTTGAGGATAAAGGCAGAAATGAAAGTGCCTATCAGGTATCAACTGTCTGCTGATCATGCCCCTGGGACTCCTGTGACGTGCTGTGAGGATCCTGGACTAGAGGATAAAGGCAGCAATGAAAGTGCCTCCCAGGTATCAGCTGTCTGCTGATCATGCCCCTGGGACTCCTGTGACATGCTGTGAGGATCCTGGACTAGAGGAAAAAGGCAGCAATGAAAGTGCCTCCGAGGTATCAGCTGTCTGCTGGTCATGCCCCTGGGACTCCTGTGACATGCTGTGAAGATCCTGGACTAGAGGATAAAGGCAGCAATGAAAGTGTCTCCAAGGTATCAGCTGTCTGCTGATCACGTCCCTTGGACTCCTGTGACGTGCTGTGAGGATCCTGGACCAGAGGATAAAGTAGCAAAGAAAGTGCCTCCCAGGTATCAGCTGTCTGCTGATCACACCCCTGGGACTCCTGTGACATGCTGTGAGGATCCTGGATTAGAGGATAATGGCAGCAATGAAAGTGCCTCCCAGGTATCAGCTGTATCCTTATCATGCCACATGGACTCGTGCGACGTACTGTGAGGATCCAGGACTAGAGGATAAAGGTAGCAATGAAAGTGCCTCCAAGGTATCAGCTGTCTGCTGATCACGCCACTGGGACTCCTGTGATGTGCTGTGAGGATCTTGGACTAGAGGATAAAGGTAGCAATGAAACTGCCTCCCAGGTATCAGCTGTCTGCTGATCACGCCCATGGCACTCCTGTGACATGCTGTGAGGATCCTGGACTAGAGCATAAAGGTTGCAGTGAAAGTGCCTCCCAGATATCAGCTGTCTGCTGATCACTCCCCTGGGACTCCTGTGACGTGCTTTGAGGATCCTGGACTAGAGGTTAAAGGCAGCAAATGAAAATGCCTCCCAGGTATCAGCTGTCTGCTGATCACGCCCCTGGGACTCCTGTGACATGCTGTGAGGATCCTGGACTAGAGGATAAAGGCAGCAATGAAAGTGCCTCCCAGGTATCAGCTGTCTGCTAATCACGCCGCTGGGATTCCTGTGACGTGCTGTGAGGATCCTTGACTAGAGGATAAAGGTAGCAATGAAAGTGCCTCCCAGGTATCAGCTGTCTGCTGATCACGCCCCTGGGACTCCTCTGACATGCTGTGAGGATCCTGGATTAGAGGATAAAGGCAGCAATGAAAGTGCCTCCCAGGTATCAGCTGTCTGCTGATCACGCCCCTGGGACTCCTGTGACGTGCTGTGAGGATCCTGGAAAAGAGGATAAAGGCAGCACTGAAAGTACCTCCCAGGTATCAGCTGTCTGCTGGTCACACCCCTGGGACTCCTGTGGCATGCTGTGAGGATCATGGACTAGAGGTTAAAGGCAGCAATGAAAGTGCCTCCCAGGTATCAGCTGTCTGCTGATCACGCCCCTGGGACTCCGGTGACATTCTGTGAGGATCCTGGTCTAGAGGATAAAGGTAGCAATGAAAGTGCCTATCAGGTATCAATTGTCTGCTGATCATGCCCCTGGGACTCCTGTGACGTGCTGTGAGGATCCTGGACTAGAGGATAAAGGTAGCAATGAAAGTGCCTCCCAGGTATCAGCTGTCTGCTGATCATGCCCCTGGGACTCCTGTGACGTGCTGTGAGGATCCTGGAATAGAGGATAATGGTAGCAATGAAAGTGCCTCCCAGATATCAGCTGTCTGCTGATCACGCTCCTGGGACTCCTGTGACGTGCTGTGAGGATCCTGGACTAGAGGATAAAGGTTGCAATGAAAGTGCCTCCCAGGTATCAGCTGTCTGCTGATCACGCCCCTGGGACTCCTGTGACGTTGTGTAAGGATCCTGCACTAGAGGTTAAAGACAGCAATGAAAGTGCCTCCCAGGTATCAGCTGTCTGCTGTTCACACCACACTCCTATGACATGCTGTGAGGATCCTGGACTTGAGGATAATGGCAGAAATGAAAGTGCCTATCAGGTATCAACTGTCTGCTGATCATGCCCCTGGAACTCCTGTGACGTGCTGTGAGGATCCTGGACCAGAGGATAAAGGTAGCAATGAAAGTGCCTCCCAGGTATCAGCTGTCTGCTGATCATGCCCCTGGGACTCCTGTGACGTGCTGTGAGGATCCTGGACCAGAGGATAAAGGTAGCAATGAAAGTGCCTCCCAGGTATCAGCTGTCTGCTGATCACACCCCTGGGACTCCTGTGACATGCTGTGAGGATCCTGGATTGGAGGATAAAGGCAGCAATGAAAGTGCCTCCCAGGTATCAGCTGTCTCCTGATCACGCCACTTGGACTCGAGTGACGTACTGTGAGGATCCTGGACTAGAGGATAAAGGTAGCAATGAAAGTGCCTCCAAGGTATCAGCTGTCTGCTGATCACGCCACTGGGACTCCTGTGATGTGCTGTGAGGATCTTGGACTAGAGGATAAAGGTAGCAATGAAACTGCCTCCCAGGTATCAGCTGTCTGTTGATCACGCCCCTGGGACTTCTGTGACATGCTGTGAGGATCCTGTACTAGAGGATAAAGATAGCAATGAAAGTGCCTCCCAGGTATCAGCTGTCTACTGATCACGCCCCTGGGACTCCTGTGACATGCTGTGAGGATCCTGGACTAGAGAATAAAGGTAGCAATGAAAGTGCCTCCCAGGTATCAGCTGTCTGCTGATCACGCCCTGGGACTAGTGTGACATGCTGTGAGGATCCACGACTAGAGGATAAAGGTAGCAATGAAAGTGCCTCCTAGGTATCAGCTGTCTGCTGATCACGCCCCTGGGACTCGTGTGACATGCTGTGAGGATCCTGGACGAGAGGTTAAAGGCAGCAATGAAAGTGCCTCCCAGGTATCAGCTGTCTGCTGATCACGCCCCTGGGACTTCTGTGACATTCTGTGAGGATCCTGGACTAGATGATAATGGTAGCAACGAAAGTGCCTATCAGGTATCAACTGTCTGCTGATCATGCCCCTTGGACTCCTGTGACGTGCTGTGAGGATCCTAGACTAGAGGATAAAGGCAGCAATGAAAGTGCCTCCCAGGTATCAGCTGTCTGCTGATCATGCCCCTGGGACTCCTGTGACGTGCTGTGAGGATCCTGGACTAGAGGATAAAGACAGCAATGAAAGTGCCTCCCAGGTATCAGCTGTCTGCTGATCACACCCCTGGGACTCCTGTGACGTGCTGTGAGGATCCTGGACTAGAGGATAAAGGTTGCAATGAAAGTGCCTCCCAGGTATCAGTTGTCTGCTGATCACGCCCCTGGGACTCCTGTGACGTGCTGTGAGGATCCTGCACTAGAGGTTAAAGTCAGCAATGAAAGTGCCTCCCAGGTATCAGCTGTCTGCTGTTCACACCACACTCCTATGACATGCTGTGAGGATCCTGGACTTGAGGATAAAGGCAGAAATGAAAGTGCCTATCAGGTATCAACTGTCTGCTGATCATGCCCCTGGGACTCCTGTGACGTGCTGTGAGGATCCAGGACTAGAGGATAAAGGTAGCAATGAAAGTGCCTCCCAGGTATCAGCTGTCTGCTGATCATGCCCCTGGGACTCCTGTGACGTGCTGTGAGGATCCTGGACTAGAGGATAAAGGTAGCAATGAAAGTGCATCCCAGGTATCAGCTGTCTGCTGATCATGCCTTTTGGACTCCTGTGATGTTCTGTGAGGATCCTGGACTAGAGGTTAAAGGCAGCAATGAAAGTGCATCCCAAGTATCAGCTGTCTGCTGATCACGCCCCTGGGACTCATGTGACATGCTGTGAGGATCCTGGACTAGAGGATAAAGGTAGCAATGAAAGTGCCTATCAGGTATCAACTGTCTGCTGATCATGCCCCTGGGACTCCAGTGACGTGCTGTGAGGATCCTGTACTAGAGGATAAAGGTAGCAATGAAAGTGCCTCCCAGGTATCGGCTGTCTGCTGATCACGCCCCTGGGACTCCTGTGATGTGCTGTGAGGATCCTGGACTAGAGGATAAAGGCAGCATTGAAAGTGGCTCCCAGGTATCAGCTGTCTGCTGATCACGTCCATAGGACTCCTGTGACATGCTATGAGGATCCTGGACTAGAGGATAAAGGCAGCAATGAAAGTGCCTCCCAGGTATCAGCTGTCTGCTGATCATGCCCCTGGGACTCCTGTGACATGCTGTGAGGATCCTGGACTAGAGGAAAAAGGCAGCAATGAAAGTGCCTCCGAGGTATCAGCTGTCTGCTGGTCATGCCCCTGGGACTCCTGTGACATGCTGTGAAGATCCTGGACTAGAGGATAAAGGCAGCAATGAAAGTGTCTCCAAGGTATCAGCTGTCTGCTGATCACGTCCCTTGGACTCCTGTGACGTGCTGTGAGGATCCTGGACCAGAGGATAAAGTAGCAAAGAAAGTGCCTCCCAGGTATCAGCTGTCTGCTGATCACACCCCTGGGACTCCTGTGACATGCTGTGAGGATCCTGGATTAGAGGATAATGGCAGCAATGAAAGTGCCTCCCAGGTATCAGCTGTATCCTTATCATGCCACATGGACTCGTGCGACGTACTGTGAGGATCCTGGACTAGAGGATAAAGGTAGCAATGAAAGTGCCTCCAAGGTATCAGCTGTCTGCTGATCACGCCACTGGGACTCCTGTGATGTGCTGTGAGGATCTTGGACTAGAGGATAAAGGTAGCAATGAAACTGCCTCCCAGGTATCAGCTGTCTGCTGATCACGCCCATGGCACTCCTGTGACATGCTGTGAGGATCCTGGACTAGAGGATAAAGGTTGCAGTGAAAGTGCCTCCCAGATATCAGCTGTCTGCTGATCACTCCCCTGGGACTCCTGTGACGTGCTTTGAGGATCCTGGACTAGAGGTTAAAGGCAGCAAATGAAAATGCCTCCCAGGTATCAGCTGTCTGCTGATCACGCCCCTGGGACTCCTGTGACATGCTGTGAGGATCCTGGACTAGAGGATAAAGGCAGCAATGAAAGTGCCTCCCAGGTATCAGCTGTCTGCTGATCACGCCGCTGGGATTCCTGTGACGTGCTGTGAGGATCCTTGACTAGAGGATAAAGGTAGCAATGAAAGTGCCTCCCAGGTATCAGCTGTCTGCTGATCATGCCCCTGGGACTCCTCTTACATGCTGTGAGGATCCTGGATTAGAGGATAAAGGCAGCAATGAAAGTGCCTCCCAGGTATCAGCTGTCTGCTGATCACGCCCCTGGGACTCCTGTGACGTGCTGTGAGGATCCTGGAAAAGAGGATAAAGGCAGCACTGAAAGTACCTCCCAGGTATCAGCTGTCTGCTGGTCACACCCCTGGGACTCCTGTGGCATGCTGTGAGGATCATGGACTAGAGGTTAAAGGCAGCAATGAAAGTGCCTCCCAGGTATCAGCTGTCTGCTGATCACGCCCCTGGGACTCCGGTGACATTCTGTGAGGATCCTGGTCTAGAGGATAAAGGTAGCAATGAAAGTGCCTATCAGGTATCAATTGTCTGCTGATCATGCCCCTGGGACTCCTGTGACGTGCTGTGAGGATCCTGGACTAGAGGATAAAGACAGCAATGAAAGTGCCTCCCAGGTATCAGCTGTCTGCTGATCACACCCCTGGGACTCCTGTGACGTGCTGTGAGGATCCTGGACTAGAGGATAAAGGTTGCAATGAAAGTGCCTCCCAGGTATCAGTTGTCTGCTGATCACGCCCCTGGGACTCCTGTGACGTGCTGTGAGGATCCTGCACTAGAGGTTAAAGTCAGCAATGAAAGTGCCTCCCAGGTATCAGCTGTCTGCTGTTCACACCACACTCCTATGACATGCTGTGAGGATCCTGGACTTGAGGATAAAGGCAGAAATGAAAGTGCCTATCAGGTATCAACTGTCTGCTGATCATGCCCCTGGGACTCCTGTGACGTGCTGTGAGGATCCAGGACTAGAGGATAAAGGTAGCAATGAAAGTGCCTCCCAGGTATCAGCTGTCTGCTGATCATGCCCCTGGGACTCCTGTGACGTGCTGTGAGGATCCTGGACTAGAGGATAAAGGTAGCAATGAAAGTGCATCCCAGGTATCAGCTGTCTGCTGATCATGCCCGTTGGACTCCTGTGATGTTCTGTGAGGATCCTGGACTAGAGGTTAAAGGCAGCAATGAAAGTGCATCCCAAGTATCAGCTGTCTGCTGATCACGCCCCTGGGACTCATGTGACATGCTGTGAGGATCCTGGACTAGAGGATAAAGGTAGCAATGAAAGTGCCTATCAGGTATCAACTGTCTGCTGATCATGCCCCTGGGACTCCAGTGACGTGCTGTGAGGATCCTGTACTAGAGGATAAAGGTAGCAATGAAAGTGCCTCCCAGGTATCGGCTGTCTGCTGATCACGCCCCTGGGACTCCTGTGATGTGCTGTGAGGATCCTGGACTAGAGGATAAAGGCAGCATTGAAAGTGGCTCCCAGGTATCAGCTGTCTGCTGATCACGTCCATAGGACTCCTGTGACATGCTATGAGGATCCTGGACTAGAGGATAAAGGCAGCAATGAAAGTGCCTCCCAGGTATCAGCTGTCTGCTGATCATGCCCCTGGGACTCCTGTGACATGCTGTGAGGATCCTGGACTAGAGGAAAAAGGCAGCAATGAAAGTGCCTCCGAGGTATCAGCTGTCTGCTGGTCATGCCCCTGGGACTCCTGTGACATGCTGTGAAGATCCTGGACTAGAGGATAAAGGCAGCAATGAAAGTGTCTCCAAGGTATCAGCTGTCTGCTGATCACGTCCCTTGGACTCCTGTGACGTGCTGTGAGGATCCTGGACCAGAGGATAAAGTAGCAAAGAAAGTGCCTCCCAGGTATCAGCTGTCTGCTGATCACACCCCTGGGACTCCTGTGACATGCTGTGAGGATCCTGGATTAGAGGATAATGGCAGCAATGAAAGTGCCTCCCAGGTATCAGCTGTATCCTTATCATGCCACATGGACTCGTGCGACGTACTGTGAGGATCCTGGACTAGAGGATAAAGGTAGCAATGAAAGTGCCTCCAAGGTATCAGCTGTCTGCTGATCACGCCACTGGGACTCCTGTGATGTGCTGTGAGGATCTTGGACTAGAGGATAAAGGTAGCAATGAAACTGCCTCCCAGGTATCAGCTGTCTGCTGATCACGCCCATGGCACTCCTGTGACATGCTGTGAGGATCCTGGACTAGAGGATAAAGGTTGCAGTGAAAGTGCCTCCCAGATATCAGCTGTCTGCTGATCACTCCCCTGGGACTCCTGTGACGTGCTTTGAGGATCCTGGACTAGAGGTTAAAGGCAGCAAATGAAAATGCCTCCCAGGTATCAGCTGTCTGCTGATCACGCCCCTGGGACTCCTGTGACATGCTGTGAGGATCCTGGACTAGAGGATAAAGGCAGCAATGAAAGTGCCTCCCAGGTATCAGCTGTCTGCTGATCACGCCGCTGGGATTCCTGTGACGTGCTGTGAGGATCCTTGACTAGAGGATAAAGGTAGCAATGAAAGTGCCTCCCAGGTATCAGCTGTCTGCTGATCACGCCCCTGGGACTCCTCTGACATGCTGTGAGGATCCTGGATTAGAGGATAAAGGCAGCAATGAAAGTGCCTCCCAGGTATCAGCTGTCTGCTGATCACGCCCCTGGGACTCCTGTGACGTGCTGTGAGGATCCTGGAAAAGAGGATAAAGGCAGCACTGAAAGTACCTCCCAGGTATCAGCTGTCTGCTGGTCACACCCCTGGGACTCCTGTGGCATGCTGTGAGGATCATGGACTAGAGGTTAAAGGCAGCAATGAAAGTGCCTCCCAGGTATCAGCTGTCTGCTGATCACGCCCCTGGGACTCCGGTGACATTCTGTGAGGATCCTGGTCTAGAGGATAAAGGTAGCAATGAAAGTGCCTATCAGGTATCAATTGTCTGCTGATCATGCCCCTGGGACTCCTGTGACGTGCTGTGAGGATCCTGGACTAGAGGATAAAGGTAGCAATGAAAGTGCCTCCCAGGTATCAGCTGTCTGCTGATCATGCCCCTGGGACTCCTGTGACGTGCTGTGAGGATCCTGGAATAGAGGATAATGGTAGCAATGAAAGTGCCTCCCAGATATCAGCTGTCTGCTGATCACGCTCCTGGGACTCCTGTGACGTGCTGTGAGGATCCTGGACTAGAGGATAAAGGTTGCAATGAAAGTGCCTCCCAGGTATCAGCTGTCTGCTGATCACGCCCCTGGGACTCCTGTGACGTTGTGTAAGGATCCTGCACTAGAGGTTAAAGACAGCAATGAAAGTGCCTCCCAGGTATCAGCTGTCTGCTGTTCACACCACACTCCTATGACATGCTGTGAGGATCCTGGACTTGAGGATAATGGCAGAAATGAAAGTGCCTATCAGGTATCAACTGTCTGCTGATCATGCCCCTGGGACTCCTGTGACGTGCTGTGAGGATCCTGGACCAGAGGATAAAGGTAGCAATGAAAGTGCCTCCCAGGTATCAGCTGTCTGCTGATCATGCCCCTGGGACTCCTGTGACGTGCTGTGAGGATCCTGGACTAGAGGATAAATGTAGCAATGAAAGTGCCTCCCAGGTATCAGATGTCTGCTGATCACGCCCCTGGGACTCCTGTGACGTGCTGTGAGGATCCTGGACTAGAGGATAAAGGCAGCAATGAAAGTGCCTCCCAGGTATCAGCTGTCTGCTGATCACGCCCCTGGCACTCCTGTGACGTGCTGTGAGGATCCTGGACTAGAGGACAAAGGCAGCAATGAAAGTGCCTCCCAGGTATCAGCTGTCTGCTGATCACGCCCCTGGGACTCCTGTGACATGCTGTGAGTAACCTGGACTAGAGGAGGAAGGCAGCATTGAAAGTGGCTCCCAGGTATCAGCTGTCTGCTGATCACGTCCCTAGGACTCCAGTGACATGCTATGAGGATCCTGGACTAGAGGATAAAGGCAGCAATGAAAGTGCCTCCCAGGTATCAGCTGTCTGCTGATCATGCCCCTGGGACTCCTGTGACATGCTGTGAGGATTCTGGACTAGAGGATAAAGGCAGCAATGAAAGTGCCTCCGAGGTATCAGCTGTCTGCTGGTCACGCCCCTGGGACTCCTGTGACATGCTGTGAGGATCCTGGACTAGAGGATAAAGGCAGCAATGAAAGTGTCTCCCAGGTATCAGCTGTCTGCTGATCACATCCCTTGGACTCCTGTGACGTGCTGTGAGGATCCTGGACCAGAGGATAAAGTAGCAAAGAAAGTGCCTCCCAGGTGTCAGCTGTCTGCTGATCACACCCCTGGGACTCCTGTGACATGCTGTGAGGATCCTGGATTAGAGGATAAAGGCAGCAATGAAAGTGCCTCCCAGGTATCAGCTGTCTCCTGATCACGCCACTTGGACTCGAGTGACGTACTGTGAGGATCCTGGACTAGAGGATAAAGGTAGCAATGAAAGTGCCTGCAAGGTATCAGCTGTCTGCTGATCACGCCACTGGCACTCCTGTGTTGTGCTGTGATAATCTTGGGCTAGAGGATAAAGGTAGCAATGAAACTGCCTCCCAGGTATCAGCTGTCTGCTGATCACGCCCATGGCACTCCTGTGACATGCTGTGAGGATCCTGGACTAGAGGATAAAGGTTGCAATGAAAGTGCCTCCCAGATATCAGCTGTCTGCTGATCACTCCCCTGGGACACCTGTGACGTGCGGTGAGGATCCAGGACTAGAGGTTAAAGGCAGCAAATGAAAGTGCCTCCCAGGTATCAGCTGTCTGCTGATCACGCCCCTGGGACTCCTGTGACGTGCTGTGAGGATCCTGGACTAGAGGATAAAGGCAGCAATGAAAGTGCCTCCCAGGTATCAGCTGTCTGCTGATCATGCCCCCTAAACTCGTGTGACGTACTGTGAGGATCCTGGACTAGAAGATAAAGGCAGCAATGAAAGTACCTCCCAGGTATCAGCTGTCTGCTGGTCACACCCCTGGGACACCTGTGACATGCTGTGAGGATCCTGGACTAGAGGTTAAAGGCTGAAATGAAAGTGCTTCCCAGGTATCAGCTGTCTGCTGATCACGCCCCTGGGACTCCTGTGACATTCTGTGAGGATCCTGGACTAGAGGATAAAGGTAGCAATGAAAGTGCCTGCAAGGTATCAGCTGTCTGCTGATCATGCCACTGGGACTCCTGTGATGGGCTGTGAGGATCTTGGGCTAGAGGATAAAGGTAGCAATGAAACTGCCTCCCAGGTATCAGCTGTCTGCTGATCACGCCCATGGCACTCCTGTGACATGCTGTGAGGATCCTGGACTAGAGGATAAATGTTGCAATGAAAGTGCCTCCCAGATATCAGCTGTCTGCTGATCACTCCCCTGGGACTCCTGTGACGTGCTGTGAGGATCCTGGACTAGAGGTTAAAGGCAGCAAATGAAAGAGCCTCCCAGGTATCAGCTGTCTGCTGATCACGCCCATGGGACTCCTGTGACGTGTTGTGAGGATCCTGGACCAGAGGATAAAGGTAGCAATGAAAGTGCCTCCCAGGAATCAGCTGTCTGCTGATCACGCCCCTGGGACTCCTGTGACATGCTGTGAGGTTCCTGGACTAGAGGATAAAGGCAGCAATGAAAGTGCCTCGCAGGTATCAGCTGTCTGCTGATCACGCCCCCTGGACTCGTGTGACGTACTGGGAGGATCCTGGACTAGAGGATAAAGGCAGCAATGAAAGTACCTCCCAGGTATCAGCTGTCTGCTGGTCACACCCATGGGACACCTGTGACATGCTGTGAGGATCCTGGACTAGAGGTTAAAGGCTGCAATGAAAGTGCCTCCCAGGTATCAGCTGTCTGCTGATCACGCCCCTGGGACTCCTGTGACATGCTGTGAGGATCCTGGACTAGAGGATAAATGTAGCAATGAAAGTGCCTCCCAGGTATCAACTGTCTGCTGATCATGCCCCTTGGACTCCTGTGACGTTCTGTGAGGTTCCTGGACTAGAGGATGAAGGTAGCAATGAAAGTGCCTCCCAGGAATCAGCTGTCTGCTGATCACGCCCCTGGGACTCCTGTGATGTGCTGTGAGGATCCAGGACTAGAGGATAAAGGTTGCAATGAAAGTGCCTTCCAGGTATCAGCTGCCTGCTGATCACGCCCCTTGGACTCCTGTGACGTGCTGTGAGGATCCTGCACTAGAGGTTAAAGGCAGCAATGAAAGTGCCTCCCAGGTATCAGCTGTCTGCTGTTCACACCACACTCCTGTGACATGCTGTGAGGATCCTGGACTAGAGGATAAAGGCAGCAGTGAAAGTGCCTCCCAGGTATCAGCTGTCTGCTGATCACACACCTGGGACTCCTGTTACATGCTGTGAGGATCCTGGACTAGAGGATAAAGGCAGCAATAAAAGTGTCTCCCAGGTATCAGCTGTCTGCTGATCACGCCCCTTGGACTCCTGTGACGTGCTGTGAGGATCCTGGACTAGAGGATAAAGGCAGCAATGAAAGTGCCTCCCAGGTATCAGCTGTCTGCTGATCACACCCCTGGGACTCCTGTGACGTGCTGTGAGGATACTGGACTAGATAATAAAGGTTGCAATGAAAGTGCCTCCCAGGTATCAGCTGTCTGCTGATCTCGCCCCTGGGACTCCTGTGACATGATGTGAGGATCCTGGACTAGAGGTTAAAGGCAGCAATGAAAGTTCCTCCCAGGTATCAGCTGTCTGCTGATCACACGCCTGGGACTCCTGTGACATGCTGTGAGGATCCTGGACTAGTCGATAAAGGCAGCAATGAAAGTGCCTCCCAGGTATCAGCTGTCTGCTGATCACGCCCCTGGGACTCCTGTGACATGCTGTGAGGATCCTGGATTAGAGGATAAAGGCAGCAATGAAAGTGCCTCTCTGGTATCAGCTGTCTGCTGATCACGCCCCTAGGACTCGAGTGACGTTCTGTGAGGATCCTGGACTAGAGGATAAAGGCAGCAATGAAAGTGCCTCCCAGGTATCAGCTGTCTGCTGATCACTCCCCTGGGACTCCTGTGATGTGCTGTGAGGATACTGGACTAGGTAATAAAGGTTGCAATGAAAGTGCCTCCCAGGTATCAGCTGTCTGCTGATCACACCCCTGGGACTCCTGTGACGTGCTGTGAGGATCCTGGACTAGAGGTTAAAGGCAGCAATGAAAGTTCCTCCCAGGTATCAGCTGTCTGCTGATCACACGCCTGGGACTCCTGTGACATGCTCTGAGGATCCTGGACTAGACGATAAAGGCAGCAATAAAAGTGCCTCCCAGGTATCTGCTGTCTGCTGATCACGCCCCTGGGACTCCTGTGATGTGCTGTGAGGATCCTGGACCAGAGGATAAAGGTAGCAATGAAAGTGCCTCCCAGGTATCAACTGTCTGCTGATCACGCCCCTGGGACTCCTGTGACATGCTGTGAGGATCCTGGACTAGAGGATAAAGGCAGCAATGAAAGTGCCTGCCTGGTATCAGCTGTCTGCTGATCATGCCCCTAGGACTTGTGTGACATTCTGTGAGGATCCTGGACTAGAGGATAAAGGCAGCAATGAAAGTACCTCCCAGGTATCAGCTGTCAACTGGTCACACCCCTGGGACACCTGTGACATGCTGTGAGGATCCTGGACTAGAGGTTAAAGGCTGCAATGAAAGTGCCTATCAGGTATCAACTGTCTGCTGATCATGCCCCTGGGACTCCTGTGACGTGCTGTGAGGATCCTGGACTAGAGGATAAAGGTAGCAATGAAAGTGCCTCCCAGGTATCAGCTGTCTGCTGATCACGCCCCTGGGACTCCTGTGACGTGCTGTGAGGATTATTCACTAGAGGATAAAGGTAGCAATGAAAGTGCCTCCCAGGTATTAGCTGTCTGCTGATCACGCCCCTTGGACTCCTGTGACGTTCTGTGAGGATCCTGGACTAGAGGATAAAGGTAGCAATGAAAGTGCCTCCCAGGTATCAGCTGTCTGCTGATCACGCCCCTTGGCCTCCTGTTACGTGCTGTGAGGATCCTGGACCAGAGGATAAAGGTAGCAATGAAAGTGCCTCCCAGGTATCAGCTGTCTGCTGATCACGCCACTGGGACTCCTGTGACATGCTGTGAGGATCCTGGACTAGAGGATAATGGCAGCAATGACAGTGCCTCCCAGGTATCAGCTGTCTGCTGATCACTCCCCTGGGACTCCTGTGACATGCTGTGAAGATCCGGGATTAGAGGATAAAGGCAGCAATGAAAGTGCCTCCCAGGTATCAGCTGTCTGCTGATCACGCCACTGGGACTCCTGTGATGTGCTGTGAGGATCTTGGACTAGAGGATAAAGGTAGCAATGAAAGTGCCTCCTAGGTATCAGCTGTCTGCTGATCACGCCACTGGGACTCCTGTGATGTGCTGTGAGGATCTTCGACTAGAGAATAAAGGTAGCAATGAAACTGCCTCCCAGGTATCAGCTGTCTGCTGATCACGCCCATGGCACTCCTGTGACATGCTGTGAGGATCCTGGACTAGAGGATAAAGGTTGCAATGAAAGTGCCTCCCAGATATCAGCTGTCTGCTGATCACGCCCCTGGGACTCCTGTGACGTTCTGTGAGTATCCTGGACTCGAGGTTATAGGCAGCATATGAAAGTGCCTCCCAGGTATCAGCTGTCTGCTGATCATGCCCCTGGGACTCCTGTGACATGCTGTGAGGATCCTGGACCAGAGGATATCAGCTGTCTGCTGATCACGCCCCTTGGCCTCCTGTGATGTTCTGTGAGGATCCTGGACTAGAGGATAAAGGTAGCAATGAAAGTGCCTCCCAGGTATCAGCTGTCTGCTGATCACGCCCCTGGGACTCCTGTGACGTGCTGTGAGGATCCTGGACTAGAGGATAAAGGTAGCAATGAAAGTGCCTCCCAGGTATCAGCTGTCTGCTGATCACGCCCCTGGGACTCCTGTGACATGCTGTGAGGATCCTGAACTAGAGGATAAAGGTAGCAATGAAAGTGCCTCCCAGGTATCAGCTGTCTGCTGATCACGCCCCTGGGACTCCTGTGACATGCTGTGAGGATCCTGGACTAGAGGATAAAGGCAGCAATGAAAGTGCCTCCCAGGTATCAGCTGTCTGCTGATCACGCCCCTGGGACTCCTGTGATGTGCTGTCAGGATCCTGGACTAGAGGATAAAGGTAGCAATGAAAGTGCCTATCAGGTATCAACTGTCTGCTGATCATGCCCCTGGGACTCCTGTGACGTGCTTTGAGGATCCTGGACTAGAGGATAAAGGCAGCAATGAAAGTGCCTCCCAGGTATCAGCTGTCTGCTGATCACACCCCTGGGACTCCTGTGACGTGCTGTGAGGATCCTGGACTAGAGGATTAATGTAGCAATGAAAGTGCATCCCAGGTATCAGCTGTCTGCTGTTCACACCACACTCCTATGACATACTGTGAGGATCCGGGACTAGAGGATAAAGGCAGCAATGAAAGTGCCTCCCAGGTATCAGCTGTCTGCTGATCACACCGCTGTGACTCCTGTGACATGCTGTGAGGATCCTGGACTAGAGGATAAAGGCAGCAATGAAAGTGCCTCCTAGGTATCAGCTGTCTGCTGATCACGCCCCTGGGACTCGTGTGACATGCTTTCAGGATCCTGGACTAGAGGTTAAAGGCAGCAATGAAAGTGCCTCCCAGGTATCAGCTGTCTGCTGATCACGCCCCTGGGACTCCTGTGACATGCTGTGAGGATCCTGGACTAGAGGTTAAAGGTAGCAATGAAAGTGCCTATCAGGTATCAACTGTCTCCTGATCATGCCGCTGGGACTCCTGTGATGTGCTGTGAGGATCCTGGACTAGAGGATAACGATAGCAATTAAAGTGCCACCCAGGTATCAGCTGTCTGCTGATCATGCCCCTGGGACTCCTGTGACGTGCTGTGAGGATCCTGGACTAGAGGATAAAGGCAGCAATGAAAGTGCCACCCAGGTATCAGCTGTCTGCTGATCACACCCCTGGGACTCCTGTGACGTGCTGTGAGGATCCTGGACTAGAGGATAAAGGCAGCAATAAAAGTGCCTCCCAGGTATCAGCTGTCTGCTGATCACGCCCCTGGGACTCCTGTGACATGCTGTGAGGATCCTGGACTAGAGGATAAAGGCAGCAATGAAAGTGCCTCCCAGGTATCAGCTGTTTGCTTATCACGCCCCTGGGACTCCTGTGACATGCTGTGAGGATCCTGGACTAGAGGATAAAGGCAGCAATGAAAGTGGCTCCCAGGTATCAGCTGTCTGCTGATCACGCCCCTTGGACTCGTGTGATGTACTGTGATGATCCTGGACTAGAGGATAAAGGCAGCAATGAAAGTACCTCCCAGGTATCAGCTGTCTGCTGGTCACACCCCTGGGACACCTGTGACATGCTGTGAGGATCCTGGACTAGAGGTTAAAGGCTGCAATGAAAGTGCCTCCCAGGTATCAGCTGTCTGCTGATCACGCCCCTGGGACTCCTGTGATGTGCTGTGAGGATCCTGGACTAGAGGATAAAGGTTGCAATGAAAGTGCCTCCCAGGTATCAGCTGTCTGCTGATCATGCCCGTGGGACTCCTGTGACATGCTGTGAGGATCCTGGACTAGAGGATAAAGGCAGCAATGAAAGTGCCTCAGAGGTATCAGCTGTCTGCTGATCACGCCCCTGGGACTCCTGTGACATGCTGTGAGGATCCTGGAAAAGAGGATAAAGGCAGCACTGAAAGTACCTCCCAGGTATCAGCTGTCTGCTGGTCACACCCCTGGGACTCCTGTGGCATGCTGTGAGGATCATGGACTAGAGTTTAAAGGCAGCAATGAAAGTGCCTCCCAGGTATCAGCTGTCTGCTGATCACGCCCCTGGGACTCCTGTGACATTCTGTGAGGATCCTGGTCTAGAGGATAAAGGTAGCAATGAAAGTGCCTATCAGGTATCAATTGTCTGCTGATCATGCCCCTGGGACTCCTGTGACGTGCTGTGAGGATCCTGGACTAGAGGATAAAGGTAGCAATGAAAGTGCCTCCCAGGTATCAGCTGTCTGCTGATCATGCCCCTGGGACTCCTGTGACGTGCTGTGAGGATCCTGGAATAGAGGATAATGGTAGCAATGAAAGTGCCTCCCAGATATCAGCTGTCTGCTGATCACGCTCCTGGGACTCCTGTGACGTGCTGTGAGGATCCTGGACTAGAGGATAAAGGTTGCAATGAAAGTGCCTCCCAGGTATCAGCTGTCTGCTGATCACGCCCCTGGGACTCCTGTGACGTTGTGTAAGGATCCTGCACTAGAGGTTAAAGGCAACAATCAAAGTGCCTCCCAGGTATCAGCTGTCTGCTGTTCACACCACACTCCTATGACATGCTGTGAGGATCCTGGACTTGAGGATAATGGCAGAAATGAAAGTGCCTATCAGGTATCAACTGTCTGCTGATCATGCCCCTGGGACTCCTGTGACGTGCTGTGAGGATCCTGGACTAGAGGATAAAGGCAGCAATGAAAGTGCCACCCAGGTATCAGCTGTCTGCTGATCACACCCCTGGGACTCCTGTGACGTGCTGTGGGGATCCTGGACTAGAGGATAAAGGCAGCAATAAAAGTGCCTCCCAGGTATCAGCTGTCTGCTGATCACGCCCCTGGGACTCCTGTGACATGCTGTGAGGATCCTGGACTAGAGGATAAAGGCAGCAATGAAAGTGCCTCCCAGGTATCAGCTGTCTGCTTATCACGCCCCTGGGACTCCTGTGACATGCTGTGAGGATCCTGGACTAGAGGATAAAGGCAGCAATGAAAGTGGCTCCCAGGTATCAGCTGTCTGCTGATCACGCCCCTTGGACTCGTGTGATGTACTGTGATGATCCTGGACTAGAGGATAAAGGCAGCAATAAAAGTGCCTCCCAGGTATCAGCTGTCTGCTGATCACGCCCCTGGGACTCCTGTGACATGCTGTGAGGATCCTGGACTAGAGGATAAAGGCAGCAATGAAAGTGCCTCCCAGGTATCAGCTGTCTGCTGATCACGCCCCTGGGACTCCTGTGACATGCTGTGAGGATCCTGGACTAGAGGATAAAGGCAGCATTGAAAGTGGCTCCCAGGTATCAGCTGTCTGCTGATCACGTCCCTAGGACTCCAGTGACATGCTATGAGGATCCTGGACTAGAGGATAAAGGCAGCAATGAAAGTGCCTCCAGGGATCAGCTGTCTGCTGATCATGCCCCTGGGACTCTTGTGACATGCTGTGAGGATCCTGGACTAGAGGATAAAGGCAGCAATGAAAGTGCCTCCGAGGTATCAGCTGTCTGCTGGTCACGCCCCTGGGACTCCTGTGACATGCTGTGAGGATCCTGGACTAGAGGATAAAGGCAGCAAAGAAAGTGCCTCCCAGGTGTCAGCTGTCTGCTGATCACACCCCTGGGACTCCTGTGACATGCTGTGAGGATCCTGGATTAGAGGATAAAGGCAGCAATGAAAGTGCCTCCCAGGTATCAGCTGTCTCCTGATCACGCCACTTGGACTCGAGTGACGTACTGTGAGGATCCTGGACTAGAGGATAAAGGTAGCAATGAAAGTGCCTGCAAGGTATCAGCTGTCTGCTGATCACGCCACTGGCACTTCTGTGTTGTGCTGTGAGGATCTTGGGCTAGAGGATAAAGGTAGCAATGAAACTGCCTCCCAGGTATCAGCTGTCTGCTGATCACGCCCATGGCACTCCTGTGACATGCTGTGAGGATCCTGGACTAGAGGATAAAGGTTGCAATGAAAGTGCCTCCCAGATATCAGCTGTCTGCTGATCACTCCACTGGGACTCCTGTGACGTGCAGTGAGGATCCAGGACTAGAGGTTAAAGGCAGCAAATGAAAGTGCCTCCCAGGTATCAGCTGTCTGCTGATCACGCCCCTGGGACTCCTGTGATGTGCTGTGAGGATCCTGGACCAGAGGATAAAGGTAGCAATGAAAGTGCCTCCCAGGTATCAGCTGTCTGCTGATCATGCCCCTGGGACTCCTGTGACATGCTGTGAGGATCCTGGACTAGAGGATAAAGGCAGCAATGAAAGTGCCCCCCAGGTATCAGCTGTCTGCTGATCATGCCCCCTAAACTCGTGTGACGTACTGTGAGGATCCTGGACTAGAAGATAAAGGCAGCAATGAAAGTACCTCCCAGGTATCAGCTGTCTGCTGGTCACACCCCTGGGACACCTGTGACATGCTGTGAGGATCCTGGACTATAGGTTAAAGGCTGAAATGAAAGTGCTTCCCAGGTATCAGCTGTCTGCTGATCACGCCCCTGGGACTCCTGTGACATTCTGTGAGGATCCTGGACTAGAGGATAAAGGTAGCAATGAAAGTGCCTATCAGGTATCAACTGTCTGCTGATCACGCCCCTGGGACTCCTGTGACATGCTGTGAGGATCCTGGACTAGAGGATAAATGTAGCAATGAAAGTGCCTCCCAGGTATCAACTGTCTGCTGATCACGCCCCTTGGACTCCTGTGACGTTCTGTGAGGTTCCTGGACTAGAGGATAAAGGTAGCAATGAAAGTGCCTCCCAGGAATCAGCTGTCTGCTGATCACGCCCCTGGGACTCCTGTGACGTGCTGTGAGGATCCTGGACTAGAGGATAAAGGTTGCAATGAAAGTGCCTCCCAGGTATCAGCTGTCTACTGATCACGCCCCTGGTACTCCTGTGACATGCTGTGAGGATCCTGGACTAGAGGATAAAGGTAGCAATGAAAGTGCCTCCCAGGTATCAGCTGTCTGCTGATCACGCCCCTGGGACTCCTGTGACAAGCTGTGAGGATCCTGGACTAGAGGATAAAGGCAGCATTGAAAGTGGCTCCCAGGTATCAGCTGTCTGCTGATCATGTCCCTAGGACTCCTGTGACATGCTATGAGGATTCTGCACTAGAGGATAAAGGCAGCAATGAAAGTGCCTCCCAGGTATCAGCTGTCTGCTGATCATGCCCCTGGGACTCCTGTGACATGCTGTGAGGATCCTGGACTAGAGGATAAAGGCAGCAATGAAAGTGTCTCCCAGGTATCAGCTGTCTGCTGATCACGTCCCTTGGACTCCTGTGATGTGCTGTGAGGATCCTGGACCAGAGGATAAAGTAGCAAAGAAAGTGCCTCCCAGGTATCAGCTGTCTGCTGATCACACCCCTGGGACTCCTGTGACATGCTGTGAGGATCCTGGATTGGAGGATAAAGGCAGCAATGAAAGTGCCTCCCAGGTATCACCTGTCTCCTGATCACGCCACTTGGACTCGAGTGACGTACTGTGAGGATCCTGGACTAGAGGATAAAGGTAGCAATGAAAGTGCCTCCAAGGTATCAGCTGTCTGCTGATCATGCCACTGGGACTCCTGTGATGGGCTGTGAGGATCTTGGGCTAGAGGATAAAGGTAGCTATGAAACTGCCTACCAGGTATCAGCTGTCTGCTGATCACGCCCATGGCACTCCTGTGACATGCTGTGAGGATCCTGGACTAGAGGATAAATGTTGCAATGAAAGTGCCTCCCAGATATCAGCTGTCTGCTGATCACTCCCCTGGGACTCCTGTGACGTGCTGGGAGGATCCTGGACTAGAGCTTAAAGGCAGCAAATGAAAGAGCCTCCCAGGTATCAGCTGTCTGCTGATCACGCCCCTGGGACTCCTGTGACGTGTTGTGAGGATCCTGGACCAGAGGATAAAGGTAGCAATGAAAGTGCCTCCCAGGTATCAGCTGTCTGCTGATCACGCCCCTGGGACTCCTGTGACATGCTGTGAGGTTCCTGGACTAGAGGATAAAGGCAGCAATGAAAGTGCCTCGCAGGTATCAGCTGTCTGCTGATCACGCCCCCTGGACTCGTGTGACGTACTGTGAGGATCCTGGACTAGAGGATAAAGGCAGCAATGAAAGTACCTCCCAGGTATCAGCTGTCTGCTCGTCACACCCATGGGACACCTGTGACATGCTGTGAGGATCCTGGACTAGAGGTTAAAGGCTGCAATGAAAGTGCCTCCCAGGTATCAGCTGTCTGCTGATCATGCCCCTGGGACTCCTGTGACATTCTGTGAGGATCCTGGACTAGAGGATAAAGGTAGCAATGAAAGTGCCTATCAGGTATCAACTGTCTGCTGATCATGCCCCTGGGACTACTGTGACGTGCTGTGAGGATCCTGGACTAGAGGATAAAGGTAGCAATGAAAGTGCCTCCCAGGTATCAGCTGTCTGCTGATCACGCCCCTGGGACTCCTGTGACATGCTGTGAGGATCCTGGACTAGAGGATAAATGTAGCAATGAAAGTGCCTCCCAGGTATCAACTGTCTGCTGATCATGCCCCTTGGACTCCTGTGACGTTCTGTGAGGTTCCTGGACTAGAGGATAAAGGTAGCAATGAAAGTGCCTCCCAGGAATCAGCTGTCTGCTGATCACGCCCCTGTGACTCCTGTGATGTGCTGTGAGGATCCAGGACTAGAGGATAAAGGTTGCAATGAAAGTGCCTTCCAGGTATCAGCTGACTGCTGATCACGCCCCTTGGACTCCTGTGACGTGCTGTGAGGATCCTGCACTAGAGGTTAAAGGCAGCAATGAAAGTACCTCCCAGGTATCAGCTGTCTGCTCGTCACACCCATGGGACACCTGTGACATGCTGTGAGGATCCTGGACTAGAGGTTAAAGGCTGCAATGAAAGTGCCTCCCAGGTATCAGCTGTCTGCTGATCATGCCCCTGGGACTCCTGTGACATTCTGTGAGGATCCTGGACTAGAGGATAAAGGTAGCAATGAAAGTGCCTATCAGGTATCAACTGTCTGCTGATCATGCCCCTGGGACTACTGTGACGTGCTGTGAGGATCCTGGACTAGAGGATAAAGGTAGCAATGAAAGTGCCTCCCAGGTATCAGCTGTCTGCTGATCACGCCCCTGGGACTCCTGTGACATGCTGTGAGGATCCTGGACTAGAGGATAAATGTAGCAATGAAAGTGCCTCCCAGGTATCAACTGTCTGCTGATCATGCCCCTTGGACTCCTGTGACGTTCTGTGAGGTTCCTGGACTAGAGGATAAAGGTAGCAATGAAAGTGCCTCCCAGGAATCAGCTGTCTGCTGATCACGCCCCTGTGACTCCTGTGATGTGCTGTGAGGATCCAGGACTAGAGGATAAAGGTTGCAATGAAAGTGCCTTCCAGGTATCAGCTGACTGCTGATCACGCCCCTTGGACTCCTGTGACGTGCTGTGAGGATCCTGCACTAGAGGTTAAAGGCAGCAATGAAAGTGCCTCCCAGGTATCAGCTGTCTGCTGTTCACACCACACTCCTGTGACATGCTGTGAGGATCCTGGACTAGAGGATAAAGGCAGCAGTGAAAGTGCCTCCCAGGTATCAGCTGTCTGCTGATCACACCCCTGGGACTCCTGTGACATGCTGTGAGGATCCTGGACTAGAGGATAAAGGCAGCAATGAAAGTGTCTCCCAGGTATCAGCTGTCTGCTGATCACGCCCCTTGGACTCCTGTGACGTGCTGTGAGGATCCTGGACTAGAGGATAAAGGCAGCAATGAAAGTGCCTCCCAGGTATCAGCTGTCTGCTGATCACACCCCTGGGACTCCTGTGACGTGCTGTGAGGATACTGGACTAGATAATAAAGGTTGCAATGAAAGTGCCTCCCAGGTATCAGCTGTCTGCTGATCACGCCCCTGGGACTCCTGTGATATGCTGTGAGGATCCTGGATTAGAGGATAAAGGCAGCAATGAAAGTGCCTCTCTGGTATCAGCTGTCTGCTGATCACGCCCCTAGGACTCGAGAGACGTTCTGTGAGGATCCTGGACTAGAGGATAAAGGCAGCAATTAAAGTGCCTCCCAGGTATCAGCTGTCTGCTGATCACACCCCTGGGACTCCTGTGACGTGCTGTGAGGATACTGGACTAGATAATAAAGGTTGCAACGAAAGTGCCTCCCAGGTATCAGCTGTCTGCTGGTCACGCCCCTGGGACTCCTGTGACGTGCTGTGAGGATCCTGGACTAGAGGTTAAAGGCAGCAATGAAAGTTCCTCCCAGGTATCAGCTGTCTGCTTATCACACGCCTGGGACTCCTGTGACATGCTCTGAGGATCCTGGACTAGACGATAAAGGCAGCAATGAAAGTGCCTCCCAGGTATCTGCTGTCTGCTGATCACACCCCTGGGACTCCTGTGATGTGCTGTGAGGATCCTGGACCAGAGGATAAAGGTAGCAATGAAAGTGCCTCCCAGATAACAACTGTCTGCTGATCACGCCCCTGGGACTCCTGTGACATGCTGTGAGGATCCTGGACTAGAGGATAAAGGCAGCAATGAAAGTGCCTGCCTGGTATCAGCTGTCTGCTGATCACGCCCCTAGGACTCGTGTGACGTTCTGTGAGGATCCTGGACTAGAGGATAAAGGCAGCAATGAAAGTACCTCCCAGGTATCAGCTGTCAACTGGTCACACCCCTGGGACACCTGTGACATGCTGTGAGGATCCTGGACTAGAGGTTAAAGGCTGCAATGAAAGTGCCTATCAGGTATCAACTGTCTGCTGATCATGCCCCTGGGACTCCTGTGACGTGCTGTGAGGATCCTGGACTAGAGGATAAAGGTAGCAATGAAAGTGCCTCCCAGGTATCAGCTGTCTGCTGATCACGCCCCTGGGACTCCTGTGACGTGCTGTGAGGATCATTCACTAGAGGATAAAGGTAGCAATGAAAGTGCCTCCCAGGTATCAGCTGTCTGCTGATCACGCCCCTTGGACTCCTGTGACGTTCTGTGAGGATCCTGGACTAGAGGATAAAGGTAGCAATGAAAGTGCCTCCCAGGTATCAGCTGTCTGCTGATCACGCCCCTTGGCCTCCTGTTACGTGCTGTGAGGATCCTGGACCAGAGGATAAAGGTAGCAATGAAAGTGCCTCCCAGGTATCAGCTGTCTGCTGATCACGCCACTGGGACTCCTGTGACATGCTGTGAGGATCCTGGACTAGAGGATAAAGGCAGCAATGACAGTGCCTCCCAGGTATCAGCTGTCTGCTGATCACTCCCCTGGGACTCCTGTGACATGCTGTGAGGATCCGGGATTAGAGGATAAAGGCAGCAATGAAAGTGCCTCCCAGGTATCAGCTGTCTGCTGATCACGCCGCTTGGACTCGTGTGACGTACTGTGAGGATCTTGGACTATAGGATAAAGGTAGCAATGAAACTGCCTCCCAGGTATCAGCTGTCTGCTGATCACGCCACTGGGACTCCTGTGATGTGCTGTGAGGATCTTGGACTAGAGGATAAAGGTAGCAATGAAAGTGCCTCCTAGGTATCAGCTGTCTGCTGATCACGCCACTGGGACTCCTGTGATGTGCTGTGAGGATCTTCGACTAGAGAATAAAGGTAGCAATGAAACTGCCTCCCAGGTATCAGCTGTCTGCTGATCACGCCCATGGCACTCCTGTGACATGCTGTGAGGATCCTGGACTAGAGGATAAAGGTTGCAATGAAAGTGCCTCCCAGATATCAGCTGTCTGCTGATCACGCCCCTGGGACTCCTGTGACGTTCTGTGAGTATCCTGGACTCGAGGTTAAAGGCAGCATATGAAAGTGCCTCCCAGGTATCAGCTGTCTGCTGATCATGCCCCTGGGACTCCTGTGACATGCTGTGAGGATCCTGGACCAGAGGATATCAGCTGTCTGCTGATCACGCCCCTTGGCCTCCTGTGATGTTCTGTGAGGATCCTGGACTAGAGGATAAAGGTAGCAATGAAAGTGCCTCCCAGGTATCAGCTGTCTGCTGATCACGCCCCTGGGACTCCTGTGACATGCTGTGAGGATCCTGGACTAGAGGATAAAGGTAGCAATGAAAGTGCCTCCCAGGTATCAGCTGTCTGCTGATCACGCCCCTGGGACTCCTGTGACATGCTGTGAGGATCCAGAACTAGAGGATAAAGGTAGCAATGAAAGTGCCTCCCAGGTATCAGCTGTCTGCTGATCACGCCCCTGGGACTCCTGTGACATGCTGTGAGGATCCTGGACTAGAGGATAAAGGCAGCAATGAAAGTACCTCCCAGGTATCAGCTGTCTGCTGATCACGCCCCTGGGACTCCTGTGATGTGCTGTCAGGATCCTGGACTAGAGGATAAAGGTAGCAATGAAAGTGCCTATCAGGTATCAACTGTCTGCTGATCATGCCCCTGGGACTCCTGTGACGTGCTTTGAGGATCCTGGACAAGAGGATAAAGGCAGCAATGAAAGTGCCTCCCAGGTATCAGCTGTCTGCTGATCACACCCCTGGGACTCCTGTGACATGCTGTGAGGATCCTGGACTAGAGGATTAATGTAGCAATGAAAGTGCATCCCAGGTATCAGCTGTCTGCTGTTCACACCACACTCCTATGACATACTGTGAGGATCCGGGACTAGAGGATAAAGGCAGCAATGAAAGTGCCTCCCAGGTATCAGCTGTCTGCTGATCACACCGCTGTGACTCCTGTGACATGCTGTGAGGATCCTGGACTAGAGGATAAAGGCAGCAATGAAAGTGCCTCCTAGGTATCAGCTGTCTGCTGATCACGCCCCTGGGACTCGTGTGACATGCTGTGAGGATCCTGGACTAGAGGTTAAAGGCAGCAATGAAAGTGCCTCCCAGGTATCAGCTGTCTGCTGATCACGCCCCTGGGACTCCTGTGACATGCTGTGAGGATCCTGGACTAGAGGTTAAAGGTAGCAATGAAAGTGCCTATCAGGTATCAACTGTCTCCTGATCATGCCGCTGGGACTCCTGTGATGTGCTGTGAGGATCATGGACTAGAGGATAACGATAGCAATTAAAGTGCCACCCAGGTATCAGCTGTCTGCTGATCACGCCCCTGGGACTCCTGTGACGTGCTGTGAGGATCCTGGACTAGAGGATAAAGGCAGCAATAAAAGTGCCTCCCAGGTATCAGCTGTCTGCTGATCACGCCCCTGGGACTCCTGTGACATGCTGTGAGGATCCTGGACTAGAGGATAAAGGCAGCAATGAAAGTAGCTCCCAGGTATCAGCTGTCTGCTTATCACGCCCCTGGGACTCCTGTGACATGCTGTGAGGATCCTGGACTAGAGGATAAAGGCAGCAATGAAAGTGGCTCCCAGGTATCAGCTGTCTGCTGATCATGTCCCTTGGACTCCTGTGACATGCTATGAGGATCCTGGATTAGAGGATAAAGGCAGCAATGAAAGTGCCTCCCACGTATCAGCTGTCTGCTGATCATGCCCCTTGGTCTCCTGTGACATGCTGTGAGGATCCTGGACTAGAGGATAAAGGCAGCAATGAAAGTGCCTCCCAGGTATCAGCTGTCTGCTGATCACGCCCCTGGGACTCCTGTGACATGCTGTGAGGATCCTGGACTAGAGGATAAAGGCAGCAATGAAAGTGTCTCCCGGGTATCAGCTGTCTGCTGATCACTTCCCTTGGACTCCTGTGACGTGCTGTGAGGATCCTGGACTAGAGGATAAAGGTAGCAATGAAAGTGCCACCGAGGTATCAGCTGTCTGCTGATCACACCCCTGGGACTCCTGTGACATGCTGTGAGGATCCTGGATTAGAGGATAAAGGCAGCAAGGAAAGTGCCTCCTAGGTATCAGCTGTCTACTGATCACGCCCCTGGGACTCGTGTGACATGCTGTGAGGATCCTGGGCTAGAGGTTAAAGGCAGCAATGAAAGTGCCTCCCAGGTATCAGCTGTCTGCTGCTCGCGCCCCTGGGACTCCTGTGACATGCTGTGAGGATCCTGGACTAGAGGATAAAGGTAGCAATGAAAGTGCCTATCAGGTATCAACTGTCTGCTGATCATGCCCCTGGGACTCCTGTGACGTGCTGTGAGGATCCTGGACTAGAGGATAAATGTAGCAATTAAAGTGCCTCCCAGGTATCAGCTGTCTGCTGATCACGCCCCTTGGACTCCTGTGACGTGCTGTGAGGATCCTGGACTAGAGGATAAAGGCAGCAATGAAAGTGCCTCCCAGGTATCAGCTGTCTGCTGATCACACCCCTGGGACTCCTGTGACGTGCTGTGAGGATACTGGACTAGATAATAAAGGTTGCAATGAAAGTGCCTCCCAGGTATCAGCTGTCTGCTGATCACGCCCCTGGGACTCCTGTGACGTGATGTGAGGATCCTGGACTAGAGGTTAAAGGCAGCAATGAAAGTTCCTCCCAGGTATCAGCTGTCTGCTGATCACACGCCTGGGACTCCTGTGACATGCTGTGAGGATCCTGGACTAGACGATAAAGGCAGCAATGAAAGTGTCTCCCAGGTATCAGCTGTCTGCTGATCACGCCCCTGGGACTCCTGTGACGTGCTGTGAGGATCCTGGACCAGAGGATAAAGGTAGCAATGAAAGTACCTCCCAGGTATCAGCTGTCTGCTGATCACGCCCCTGGGACCCCTGTGACATGCTGTGAGGATCCTGGACTAGAGGATAAAGGCAGCAATGAAAGTGCCTCCCTGGTATCAGCTGTCTGCTGATCACGCCCCTAGGACTCGTGTGATGTTCTGTGAGGATCCTGGACTAGAGGATAAAGGCAGCAAGAAAGTGCCTCCCAGGTATCAGCTGTCTGCTGATCACACCCCTGGGACTCCTGTGACATGCTGTGAGGATACTGGACTAGATAAAAAAGGTTGCAATGAAAGTGCCTCCCAGGTATCAGCTGTCTGCTGATCACGCCCCTGGGACTCCTGTGACGTGCTGTGAGGATCCTGGACTAGAGGTTAAAGGCAGCAATGAAAGTGCCACCCAGGTATCAGCTGTCTGCTGATCACGCCCCTGGGACTCCTGTGACATGCTGTGAGGATCCTGAACTAGAGGATAAAGGTAGCAATGAAAGTGCCTCCCAGGTATCAGCTGTCTGCTGATCACGCCCCTGGGACTCCTGTGACATGCTGTGAGGATCCTGGACTAGAGGATAAAGGCAGCAATGAAAGTGCCTCCCAGGTATCAGCTGTCTGCTGATCACGCCCCTGGGACTCCTGTGACCTGCTGTCAGGATCCTGGACTAGAGGATAAACGTAGCAATGAAAGTGCCTATCAGGTATCAACTGTCTGCTGATCATGCCCCTGGGACTCCTGTGACGTGCTTTGAGGATCCTGGACTAGAGGATAAAGGCAGCAATGAAAGTGCCTCCCAGGTATCAGCTGTCTGCTGATCACACCCCTGGGACTCCTGTGACATGCTGTGAGGATCCTGGACTAGAGGATTAATGTAGCAATGAAAGTGCATCCCAGGTATCAGCTGTCTGCTGTTCACACCACACCCCTATGACATACTGTGAGGATCCGGGACTAGAGGATAAAGGCAGCAATGAAAGTGCCTCCCAGGTATCAGCTGTCTGCTGATCACACCGCTGTGACTCCTGTGACATGCTGTGAGGATCCTGGACTAGAGGATAAAGGCAGCAATGAAAGTGCCTCCTAGGTATCAGCTGTCTGCTGATCACGCCCCTGGGACTCGTGTGACATGCTGTGAGGATCCTGGGCTAGAGGTTAAAGGCAGCAATGAAAGTGCCTCCCAGGAATCAGCTGTCTGCTGATCACGCCCCTGGGACTCCTGTGACATGCTGTGAGGATCCTGGACTAGAGGATAAAGGTAGCAATGAAAGTGCCTATCAGGTATCAACTGTCTCCTGATCATGCCGCTGGGACTCCTGTGATGTGCTGTGAGGATCCTGGACTAGAGGATAACGATAGCAATGAAAGTGCCTCCCAGGTATCAGCTGTCTGCTGATCACGCCCCTGGGACTCCTGTGACGTGCTGTGAGGATCCTGGACTAGAGGATAAAGGCAGCAATGAAAGTGCCTCCCAGGTATCAGCTGTCTGCTGATCACACCCCTGGGACTCCTGTGATGTGCTGTGAGGATCCTGGACCAGAGGATAAAGGTAGCAATGAAAGTGCCTCCCAGGTATCAACTGTCTGCTGATCACGCCCCTGGGACTCCTGTGACATGCTGTGAGGATCCTGGACTAAAGGATAAAGGCAGCAATGAAAGTGCCTGCCTGGTATCAGCTGTCTGCTGATCACGCCCCTAGGACTCGTGTGACGTTCTGTGAGGATCCTGGACTAGAGGATAAAGGCAGCAATGAAAGTACCTCCCAGGTATCAGCTGTCAACTGGTCACACCCCTGGGACACCTGTGACATGCTGTGAGGATCCTGGACTAGAGGTTAAAGGCTGCAATGAAAGTGCCTATCAGGTATCAACTGTCTGCTGATCATGCCCCTGGGACTCCTGTGACGTGCTGTGAGGATCCTGGACTAGAGGATAAAGGTTGCAATGAAAGTGCCTCCCAGGTATCAGCTGTCTGCTGATCACGCCCCTGGGACTCCTGTGACGTGCTGTGAGGATCATTCACTAGAGGATAAAGGTAGCAATGAAAGTGCCTCCCAGGTATCAGCTGTCTGCTGATCACGCCCCTTGGACTCCTGTGACATTCTGTGAGGATCCTGGACTAGAGGATAAAGGTAGCAATGAAAGTGCCTCCCAGGTATCAGCTGTCTGCTGATCACGCCCCTTGGCCTCCTGTTACGTGCTGTGAGGATCCTGGACCAGAGGATAAAGGTAGCAATGAAAGTGCCTCCCAGGTATCAGCTGTCTGCTGATCACGCAACTGGGACTCCTGTGACATGCTGTGAGGATCCTGGACTAGAGGATAAAGGCAGCAATGACAGTGCCTCCCAGGTATCAGCTGTCTGCTGATCACTCCCCTGGGACTCCTGTGACATGCTGTGAGGATCCGGGATTAGAGGATAAAGGCAGCAATGAAAGTGCCTCCCAGGTATCAGCTGTCTGCTGATCACGCCGCTTGGACTCGTGTGACGTACTGTGAGGATCTTGGACTATAGGATAAAGGTAGCAATGAAACTGCCTCCCAGGTATCAGCTGTCTGCTGATCACGCCACTGGGACTCCTGTGATGTGCTGTGAGGATCTTGGACTAGAGGATAAAGGTAGCAATGAAAGTGCCTCCTAGGTATCAGCTGTCTGCTGATCACGCCACTGGGACTCCTGTGATGTGCTGTGAGGATCTTCGACTAGAGAATAAAGGTAGCAATGAAACTGCCTCCCAGGTATCAGCTGTCTGCTGATCACGCCCATGGCACTCCTGTGACATGCTGTGAGGATCCTGGACTAGAGGATAAAGGTTGCAATGAAAGTGCCTCCCAGATATCAGCTGTCTGCTGATCACGCCACTGGGACTCCTGTGACGTTCTGTGAGTATCCTGGACTCGAGGTTAAAGGCAGCATATGAAAGTGCCTCCCAGGTATCAGCTGTCTGCTGATCATGCCCCTGGGACTCCTGTGACATGCTGTGAGGATCCTGGACCAGAGGATATCAGCTGTCTGCTGATCACGCCCCTTGGCCTCCTGTGATGTTCTGTGAGGATCCTGGACTAGAGGATAAAGGTAGCAATGAAAGTGCCTCCCAGGTATCAGCTGTCTGCTGATCACGCCCCTGGGACTCCTGTGACGTGCTGTGAGGATCCTGGACTAGAGGATAAAGGTAGCAATGAAAGTGCCTCCCAGGTATCAGCTGTCTGCTGATCACGCCCCTGGGACTCCTGTGACATGCTGTGAGGATCCTGGACTAGAGGATAAAGGCAGCAATGAAAGTGCCTCCCAGGTATCAGCTGTCTGCTGATCACGCCCCTGGGACTCCTGTGATGTGCTGTCAGGATCCTGGACTAGAGGATAAAGGTAGCAATGAAAGTGCCTATCAGGTATCAACTGTCTGCTGATCATGCCCCTGGGACTCCTGTGACGTGCTTTGAGGATCCTGGACTAGAGGATAAAGGCAGCAATGAAAGTGCCTCCCAGGTATCAGCTGTCTGCTGATCACACCCCTGGGACTCCTGTGACATGCTGTGAGGATCCTGGACTAGAGGATTAATGTAGCAATGAAAGTGCATCCCAGGTATCAGCTGTCTGCTGTTCACACCACACTCCTATGACATACTGTGAGGATCCGGGACTAGAGGATAAAGGCAGCAATGAAAGTGCCTCCCAGGTATCAGCTGTCTGCTGATCACACCGCTGTGACTCCTGTGACATGCTGTGAGGATCCTGGACTAGAGGATAAAGGCAGCAATGAAAGTGCCTCCTAGGTATCAGCTGTCTGCTGATCACGCCCCTGGGACTCGTGTGACATGCTGTGAGGATCCTGGACTAGAGGTTAAAGGCAGCAATGAAAGTGCCTCCCAGGTATCAGCTGTCTGCTGATCACGCCCCTGGGACTCCTGTGACATGCTGTGAGGATCCTGGACTAGAGGTTAAAGGTAGCAATGAAAGTGCCTATCAGGTATCAACTGTCTCCTGATCATGCCGCTGGGACTCCTGTGATGTGCTGTGAGGATCATGGACTAGAGGATAACGATAGCAATTAAAGTGCCACCCAGGTATCAGCTGTCTGCTGATCACGCCCCTGGGACTCCTGTGACGTGCTGTGAGGATCCTGGACTAGAGGATAAAGGCAGCAATGAAAGTGCCACCCAGGTATCAGCTGTCTGCTGATCACACCCCTGGGACTCCTGTGACGTGCTGTGAGGATCCTGGACTAGAGGATAAAGGCAGCAATAAAAGTGCCTCCCAGGTATCAGCTGTCTGCTGATCACGCCCCTGGGACTCCTGTGACATGCTGTGAGGATCCTGGACTAGAGGATAAAGGCAGCAATGAAAGTGCCTCCCAGGTATCAGCTGTCTGCTTATCACGCCCCTGGGACTCCTGTGACATGCTGTGAGGATCCTGGACTAGAGGATAAAGGCAGCAATGAAAGTGGCTCCCAGGTATCAGCTGTCTGCTGATCATGTCCCTTGGACTCCTGTGACATGCTATGAGGATCCTGGATTAGAGGATAAAGGCAGCAATGAAAGTGCCTCCCAGGTATCAGCTGTCTGCTGATCATGCCCCTTGGACTCCTGTGACATGCTGTGAGGATCCTGGACTAGAGGATAAAGGCAGCAATGAAAGTGCCTCCCAGGTATCAGCTGTCTGCTGATCACGCCCCTGGGACTCCTGTGACATGCTGTGAGGATCCTGGACTAGAAGATAAAGGCAGCAATGAAAGTGTCTCCCGGGTATCAGCTGTCTGCTGATCACGTCCCTTGGACTCCTGTGACGTGCTGTGAGGATCCTGGACTAGAGGATAAAGGTAGCAATGAAAGTGCCACCCAGGTATCAGCTGTCTGCTGATCACACCCCTGGGACTCCTGTGACATGCTGTGAGGATCCTGGATTAGAGGATAAAGGCAGCAAGGAAAGTGCCTCCTAGGTATCAGCTGTCTGCTGATCACGCCCCTGGGACTCGTGTGACATGCTGTGAGGATCCTGGGCTAGAGGTTAAAGGCAGCAATGAAAGTGCCTCCCAGGTATCAGCTGTCTGCTGCTCGCGCCCCTGGGACTCCTGTGACATGCTGTGAGGATCCTGGACTAGAGGATAAAGGTAGCAATGAAAGTGCCTATCAGGTATCAACTGTCTGCTGATCATGCCCCTGGGACTCCTGTGACGTGCTGTGAGGATCCTGGACTAGAGGATAAATGTAGCAATTAAAGTGCCTCCCAGGTATCAGCTGTCTGCTGATCACGCCCCTTGGACTCCTGTGACGTGCTGTGAGGATCCTGGACTAGAGGATAAAGGCAGCAATGAAAGTGCCTCCCAGGTATCAGCTGTCTGCTGATCACACCCCTGGGACTCCTGTGACGTGCTGTGAGGATACTGGACTAGATGATAAAGGTTGCAATGAAAGTGCCTCCCAGGTATCAGCTGTCTGCTGATCACGCCCCTGGGACTCCTGTGACGTGATGTGAGGATCCTGGACTAGAGGTTAAAGGCAGCAATGAAAGTTCCTCCCAGGTATCAGCTGTCTGCTGATCACACGCCTGGGACTCCTGTGACATGCTGTGAGGATCCTGGACTAGACGATAAAGGCAGCAATGAAAGTGTCTCCCAGGTATCAGCTGTCTGCTGATCACGCCCCTGGGACTCCTGTGACGTGCTGTGAGGATCCTGGACCAGAGGATAAAGGTAGCAATGAAAGTGCCTCCCAGGTATGAGCTGTCTGCTGATCACGCCCCTGGGACCCCTGTGACATGCTGTGAGGATCCTGGACTAGAGGATAAAGGCAGCAATGAAAGTGCCTCCCTGGTATCAGCTGTCTGCTGATCACGCCCCTAGGACTCATGTGACGTTCTGTGAGGATCCTGGACTAGAGGATAAAGGCAGCAAGAAAGTGCCTCCCAGGTATCAGCTGTCTGCTGATCACACCCCTGGGACTCCTGTGACGTGCTGTGAGGATACTGGACTAGATAAAAAAGGTTGCAATGAAAGTGCCTCCCAGGTATCAGCTGTCTGCTGATCACGCCCCTGGGACTCCTGTGACGTGCTGTGAGGATCCTGGACTAGAGGTTAAAGGCAGCAAAGAAAGTGCCACCCAGGTATCAGCTGTCTGCTGATCACGCCCCTGGGACACCTGTGACATGCTGTGAGGATCCTGAACTAGAGGATAAAGGTAGCAATGAAAGTGCCTCCCAGGTATCAGCTGTCTGCTGATCACGCCCCTGGGACTCCTGTGACATGCTGTGAGGATCCTGGACTAGAGGATAAAGGCAGCAATGAAAGTGCCTCCCAGGTATCAGCTGTCTGCTGATCACGCCCCTGGGACTCCTGTGACGTGCTGTCAGGATCCTGGACTAGAGGATAAAGGTAGCAATGAAAGTGCCTCCCAGGTATCAACTGTCTGCTGATCATGCCCCTGGGACTCCTGTGACGTGCTTTGAGGATCCTGGACTAGAGGATAAAGGCAGCAATGAAAGTGCCTCCCAGGTATCAGCTGTCTGCTGATCACACCCCTGGGACTCCTGTGACGTGCTGTGAGGATCCTAGACTAGAGGATTAATGTAGCAATGAAAGTGCATCCCAGGTATCAGCTGTCTGCTGTTCACACCACACTCCTATGACATACTGTGAGGATCCGGGACTAGAGGATAAAGGCAGCAATGAAAGTGCCTCCCAGGTATCAGCTGTCTGCTGATCACGCCCCTGGGACTCCTGTGACATGCTGTGAGGATCCTGGACTAGAGGTTAAAGGTAGCAATGAAAGTGCCTATCAGGTATCAACTGTCTCCTGATCATGCCGCTGGGACTCCTGTGATGTGCTGTGAGGATCATGGACTAGAGGATAACGATAGCAATTAAAGTGCCACCCAGGTATCAGCTGTCTGCTGATCACGCCCCTGGGACTCCTGTGACGTGCTGTGAGGATCCTGGACTAGAGGATAAAGGCAGCAATGAAAGTGCCACCCAGGTATCAGCTGTCTGCTGATCACACCCCTGGGACTCCTGTGACGTGCTGTGAGGATCCTGGACTAGAGGATAAAGGCAGCAATAAAAGTGCCTCCCAGGTATCAGCTGTCTGCTGATCACGCCCCTGGGACTCCTGTGACATGCTGTGAGGATCCTGGACTAGAGGATAAAGGCAGCAATGAAAGTGCCTCCCAGGTATCAGCTGTCTGCTTATCACGCCCCTGGGACTCCTGTGACATGCTGTGAGGATCCTGGACTAGAGGATAAAGGCAGCAATGAAAGTGGCTCCCAGGTATCAGCTGTCTGCTGATCATGTCCCTTGGACTCCTGTGACATGCTATGAGGATCCTGGATTAGAGGATAAAGGCAGCAATGAAAGTGCCTCCCAGGTATCAGATGTCTGCTGATCATGCCCCTTGGACTCCTGTGACATGCTGTGAGGATCCTGGACTAGAGGATAAAGGCAGCAATGAAAGTGCCTCCCAGGTATCAGCTGTCTGCTGATCACGCCCCTGGGACTCCTGTGACATGCTGTGAGGATCCTGGACTAGAGGATAAAGGCAGCAATGAAAGTGTCTCCCGGGTATCAGCTGTCTGCTGATCACGTCCCTTGGACTCCTGTGACGTGCTGTGAGGATCCTGGACTAGAGGATAAAGGTAGCAATGAAAGTGCCACCCAGGTATCAGCTGTCTGCTGATCACACCCCTGGGACTCCTGTGACATGCTGTGAGGATCCTGGATTAGAGGATAAAGGCAGCAAGGAAAGTGCCTCCTAGGTATCAGCTGTCTGCTGATCACGCCCCTGGGACTCGTGTGACATGCTGTGAGGATCCTGGGCTAGAGGTTAAAGGCAGCAATGAAAGTGCCTCCCAGGTATCAGCTGTCTGCTGCTCGCGCCCCTGGGACTCCTGTGACATGCTGTGAGGATCCTGGACTAGAGGATAAAGGTAGCAATGAAAGTGCCTATCAGGTATCAACTGTCTGCTGATCATGCCCCTGGGACTCCTGTGACGTGCTGTGAGGATCCTGGACTAGAGGATAAATGTAGCAATTAAAGTGCCTCCCAGGTATCAGCTGTCTGCTGATCACGCCCCTTGGACTCCTGTGACGTGCTGTGAGGATCCTGGACTAGAGGATAAAGGCAGCAATGAAAGTGCCTCCCAGGTATCAGCTGTCTGCTGATCACACCCCTGGGACTCCTGTGACGTGCTGTGAGGATACTGGACTAGATGATAAAGGTTACAATGAAAGTGCCTCCCAGGTATCAGCTGTCTGCTGATCACGCCCCTGGGACTCCTGTGACGTGATGTGAGGATCCTGGACTAGAGGTTAAAGGCAGCAATGAAAGTTCCTCCCAGGTATCAGCTGTCTGCTGATCACACGCCTGGGACTCCTGTGACATGCTGTGAGGATACTGGACTAGACGATAAAGGCAGCAATGAAAGTGTCTCCCAGGTATCAGCTGTCTGCTGATCACGCCCCTGGGACTCCTGTGACGTGCTGTGAGGATCCTGGACCAGAGGATAAAGGTAGCAATGAAAGTGCCTCCCAGGTATCAGCTGTCTGCTGATCACGCCCCTGGGACCCCTGTGACATGCTGTGAGGATCCTGGACTAGAGGATAAAGGCAGAAATGAAAGTGCCTCCCTGGTATCAGCTGTCTGCTGATCACGCCCCTAGGACTCGTGTGACGTTCTGTGAGGATCCTGGACTAGAGGATAAAGGCAGCAAGAAAGTGCCTCCCAGGTATCAGCTGTCTGCTGATCACACCCCTGGGACTCCTGTGACGTGCTGTGAGGATACTGGACTAGATAAAAAAGGTTGCAATGAAAGTGCCTCCCAGGTATCAGCTGTCTGCTGATCACGCCCCTGGGACTCCTGTGACGTGCTGTGAGGATCCTGGACTAGAGGTTAAAGGCAGCAATGAAAGTGCCACCCAGGTATCAGCTGTCTGCTGATCACGCCCCTGGGACACCTGTGACATGCTGTGAGGATCCTGAACTAGAGGATAAAGGTAGCAATGAAAGTGCCTCCCAGGTATCAGCTGTCTGCTGATCACGCCCCTGGGACTCCTGTGACATGCTGTGAGGATCCTGGACTAGAGGATAAAGGCAGCAATGAAAGTGCCTCCCAGGTATCAGCTGTCTGCTGATCACGCCCCTGGGACTCCTGTGACGTGCTGTCAGGATCCTGGACTAGAGGATAAAGGTAGCAATGAAAGTGCCTATCAGGTATCAACTGTCTGCTGATCATGCCCCTGGGACTCCTGTGACGTGCTTTGAGGATCCTGGACTAGAGGATAAAGGCAGCAATGAAAGTGCCTCCCAGGTATCAGCTGTCTGCTGATCACACCCCTGGGACTCCTGTGACGTGCTGTGAGGATCCTGGACTAGAGGATTAATGTAGCAATGAAAGTGCATCCCAGGTATCAGCTGTCTGCTGTTCACACCACACTCCTATGACATACTGTGAGGATCCGGGACTAGAGGATAAAGGCAGCAATGAAAGTGCCTCCCAGGTATCAGCTGTCTGCTGATCACACCGCTGTGACTCCTGTGACATGCTGTGAGGATCCTGGACTAGAGGATAAAGGCAGCAATGAAAGTGCCTCCTAGGTATCAGCTGTCTGCTGATCACGCCCCTGGGACTCGTGTGACATGCTGTGAGGATCCTGGACTAGAGGATAAAGGCAGCAATGAAAGTGGCTCCCAGGTATCAGCTGTCTGCTGCTCATGTCCCTTGGACTCCTGTGACATGCTATGAGGATCCTGGATTAGAGGATAAAGGCAGCAATGAAAGTGCCTCCCAGGTATCAGCTGTCTGCTGATCATGCCCCTTGGACTCCTGTGACATGCTGTGAGGATCCTGGACTAGAGGATAAAGGCAGCAATGAAAGTGCCTCCCAGGTATCAGCTGTCTGCTGATCACGCCCCTGGAACTCCTGTGACATGCTGTGAGGATCCTGGACTAGAGGATAAAGGCAGCAATGAAAGTGTCTCCCAGGTATCAGCTGTCTGCTGATCACGTCCCTTGGACTCCTGTGACGTGCTGTGAGGATCCTGGACTAGAGGATAAAGGTAGCAATGAAAGTGCCACCCAGGTATCAGCTGTCTGCTGATCACACCCCTGGGACTCCTGTGACATGCTGTGAGGATCCTGGATTAGAGGATAAAGGCAGCAAGGAAAGTGCCTCCTAGGTATCAGCTGTCTGCTGATCACGCCCCTGGGACTCGTGTGACATGCTGTGAGGATCCTGGGCTAGAGGTTAAAGGCAGCAATGAAAGTGCCTCCCAGGTATCAGCTGTCTGCTGCTCGCGCCCCTGGGACTCCTGTGACATGCTGTGAGGATCCTGGACTAGAGGATAAAGGTAGCAATGAAAGTGCCTATCAGGTATCAACTGTCTGCTGATCATGCCCCTGGGACTCCTGTGACATGCTGTGAGGATCCTGGACTAGAGGATAAAGGTAGCAATTAAAGTGCCTCCCAGGTATCAGCTGTCTGCTGATCATGCCCCTGGAACTCCTGTGACGTGATGTGAGGATCCTGGACTAGAGGTTAAAGGCAGCAATGAAAGTTCCTCCAAGGTATCAGCTGTCTGCTGATCACACGCCTGGGACTCCTGTGACATGCTGTGAGGATCCTGGACTAGACGATAAAGGCAGCAATGAAAGTGTCTCCCAGGTATCAGCTGTCTGCTGATCACGCCCCTGGGACTCCTGTGACGTGCTGTGAGGATCCTGGACCAGAGGATAAAGGTAGCAATGAAAGTGCCTCCCAGGTATCAGCTGTCTGCTGATCACGCCCCTGGGACTCCTGTGACATGCTGTGAGGATCCTGGACTAGAGGATAAAGGCAGCAATGAAAGTGCCTCCCTGGTATCAGCTGTCTGCTGATCACGCCCCTAGGACTCGTGTGACGTTCTGTGAGGATCCTGGACTAGAGGATAAAGGCAGCAAGAAAGTGCCTCCCAGGTATCAGCTGTCTGCTGATCACACCCCTGGGACTCCTGTGACGTGCTGTGAGGATACTGGACTGTAGGATAAAGGTAGCAATGAAACTGCCTCCCTGGTATCAGCTGTCTGCTGATCACGCCCCTAGGACTCGTGTGACGTTCTGTGAGGATCCTGGACTAGAGGATAAAGGCAGCAATGAAAGTGCCTCCCAGGTATCAGCTGTCTGCTGATCACGCCCCTGGGACTCCTGTGACATGCTGTGAGGATCCTGGACTAGAGGTTAAAGGCAGCAATGAAAGTTCCTCCCAGGTATCAGCTGTCTGCTGATCACACGCCTGGGACTCCTGTGACATGCTCTGAGGATCCAGGACTAGATGATAAAGGCAGCAATGAAAGTGCCTCCCAGGTATCAGCTGTCTGCTGATCACGCCCCTGGGACTCCTGTGATGTGCTGTGAGGATCCTTGACCTGAGGATAAAGGTAGCAATGAAAGTGCCTCCCAGGTATCAGCTGTCTGCTGATCACGCCCCTGGGACTCCTGTGACATGCTGTGAGGATCCTGGACTAGAGGATAAAGGCAGCAATGAAAGTGCCTCCCTGGTATCAGCTGTCTGCTGATCACGCCCCTAGGACTCGTGTGACGTTCTGTGAGGATCCTGGACTAAAGGATAAAGGCAGCAATGAAAGTGCCTCCCAGGTAACAGCTGTCAACTGGTCACACCCCTGTGACACCTGTGACATGCTGTGAGGATCCTGGACTGTAGGATAAAGGTAGCAATGAAACTGCCTCCCAGGTATCAGCTGTCTGCTGATCACGCCACTGGGACTCCTGTGATGTGCTGTGAGGATCTTGGACTAGAGGATAAATGTTGCAATGAAAGTACCTCCCAGGTATCAGCTGTCTGCTGGTCACACCCCTGGGACACCTGTGACATGCTGTGAGGATCCTGGACTAGAGGTTAAAGGCTGCAATGAAAGTGCCTCCCAGGTATCAGCAGTCTGCTGATCACGCCCCTGGGACTCCTGTGACATTCTGTGAGGATCCTGGACTAGAGGATAAAGGTAGCAATGAAAGTGCCTATCAGGTACCAACTGTCTGCTGATCATGCCCCTGGGACTACTGTGACGTGCTGTGAGGATCCTGGACTAGAGGATAAAGGTAGCAATGAAAGTGCCTCCCAGGTATCAGCTGTCTGCTGATCTCGCCCCTGGGACTCCTGTGACATGCTGTGAGGATCCTGGACTAGAGGATAAATGTAGCAATGAAAGTGCCTCCCAGGTATCAACTGTCTGCTGATCACGCTCCTTGGACTCCTGTGACGTTCTGTGAGGTTCCTGGACTAGAGGATAAAGGTAGCAATGAAAGTGCCTCCCAGGAATCAGCTGTCTGCTGATCACGCCCCTGGGACTCCTGTGATGTGCTGTGAGGATCCTGGACTAGAGGATAAAGGTTGCAATGAAAGTGCCTTCCAGGTATCAGCTGCCTGCTGATCATGCCCCTTGGACTCCTGTGACGTGCTGTGAGGATCCTGCACTAGAGGTTAAAGGCAGCAATGAAAGTTCCTCCCAGGTATCAGCTGTCTGCTGTTCACACCACACTCCTGTGACATTCTGTGAGGATCCTGGACTAGAGGATAAAGGTAGCAATGAAAGTGCCTATCAGGTATCAACGGTCTGCTGGTCATGCCCCTGGGACTACTGTGACGTGCTGTGAGGATCCTGGACTAGAGGATAAAGGTAGCAATGAAAGTGCCTCCCAGGTATCAGCTGTCTGCTAATCACGCCCCTGGGACTCCTGTGACATGCTGTGAGGATCCTGGACTAGACGATAAATGTAGCAATGAAAGTGCCTCCCAGGTATCAACTGTCTGCTGATCACGCCCCTTGGACTCCTGTGACGTTCTGTGAGGTTCCTGGACTAGAGGATAAAGGTAGCAATGAAAGTGCCTCCCAGGAATCAGCTGTCTGCTGATCACGCCCCTGGGACTCCTGTGATGTGCTGTGAGGATCCTGGACTAGAGGATAAAGGTTGCAATGAAAGTGCCTTCCAGGTATCAGCTGCCTGCTGATCACGCCCCTTGGACTCCTGTGACGTGCTGTGAGGATCCTGCACTAGAGGTTAAAGGCAGCAATGAAAGTGCCTCCAAGGTATCAGCTGTCTGCTGTTCACACCACACTCCTGTGACATGCTGTGAGGATCCTGGACTAGAGGATAAAGGCAGCAGTGAAAGTGCCTCCCAGGTATCAGCTGTCTGCTGATCACACCCCTGGGACTCCTGTGACATGCTGTGAGGATCCTGGACTAGAGGATATAGGCAGCAATGAAAGTGTCTCCCAGGTATCAGCTGTCTGCTGATCACGCCCCTTGGACTCCTGTGACGTGCTGTGAGGATCCTGGACTAGAGGATAAAGGCAGCAATGAAAGTGCCTCCCAGGTATCAGCTGTCTGCTGATCACACCCCTGGGACTCCTGTGACGTGCTGTGAGGATACTGGACTAGATAATAAAGGTTGCAATGAAAGTTCCTCCCAGGTATCAGCTGTCTGCTGATCACACGCCTTGGACTCCTGTGACATGCTGTGAGGATCCTGGACTAGACGATAAAGGCAGCAATGAAAGTGTCTCCCAGGTATCAGCTGTCTGCTGATCATGCCCCTGGGACTCCTGTGATGTGCTGTGAGGATCCTGGACCAGAGGATAAAGGTAGCAATGAAAGTGCCTCCCAGGTATCAGCTGTCTGCTGATCACGCCCCTGGGACTCCTGTGACATGCTGTGAGGATCCTGGACTAGAGGATAAAGGCAGCAATGAAAGTGCCTCTTTGGTATCAGCTGTCTGCTGATCATGCCCCTAGGACTCGTGTGACGTTCTGTGAGGATCCTGGACTAGAGGATAAAGGCAGCAATGAAAGTGCCTCCCAGGTATCAGCAGTCTGCTGATCACACCCCTGGGACTCCTGTGACGTGCTGTGAGGATACTGGACTAGATATTAAAGGTTGCAATGAAAGTGCCTCCCAGGTATCAGCTGTCTGCTGATCAAGCCCCTGGGACTCCTGTGACGTGCTGTGAGGATCCTGGACTAGAGGTTAAAGGCAGCAATGAAAGTTCCTCCCAGGTATCAGCTGTCTGCTGCTCACACGCCTGGGACTCCTGTGACATGCTCTGAGGATCCTGGACTAGACGATAAAGGCAGCAATGAAAGTGCCTCCCAGGTATCAGCTGTCTGCTGATCTCGCCCCTGGGACTCGTGTGACATGCTGTGAGGATCCTAGACTAGAAGTTAAAGGCAGCAATGAAAGTGCCTCCCAGGTATCAGCTGTATGCTGATCACGCCCCTGGGACTCCTGTGACATGCTGTGAGGATCCTGGACTAGAGAATAAAGGTAACAATGAAAGTGCCTATCAGGTATCAACTGTCTGCTGATCATGCCCCTGGGACTCCTGTGACGTGCTGTGAGGATCCTGGACTAGAGGATAAATATAGCAATTAAAGTGCCTCCCAGGTATCAGCTGTCTGCTGATCACGCCCCATGTACTCCTGTGATGTGCTGTGAGGATCCTGGACTAGAGGATTAAGGCAGCAATGAAAGTGCCTCCCAGGTATCAGCTGTCTGCTGATCATGCCCCTGGGACTCCTTTGACATGCTGTGAGGATCCTGGACTAGAGGATAAAGGCAGCAATGAAAGTGTCTCCCAGGTATCAGCTGTCTGCTGATCACGTCCCTTGGACTCCTGTGACGTGCTGTGAGGATCCTGGACTAGAGGATAAAGGTAGCAATGAAAGCGCCTCCCAGGTATCAGCTGTCTGCTCATCACACCCCTGGGACTCCTGTGACATGCTGTGAGGATCCTGGATTAGAGGATAAAGGCAGCAATGAAAGTGCCTCCTAGGTATCAGCTGTCTGCTGATCACGCCCCTGGGACTCGTGTGACATGCTGTGAGGATCCTGGGCTAGAGGTTAAAGGCAGCAATGAAAGTGCCTCCCAGGTATCAGCTGTCAGCTGATCACGCCCCTGGGACTCCTGTGACATGCTGTGAGGATCCTGGACTAGAGGATAATGGCAGCAATAAAAGTGCCACCCAGGTATCAGCTGTCTGCTGATCACGCCCCTGGGACTCCTGTGACGTGCTTTGAGGATCCTGGACTAGAGGATAAAGGCAGCAATGAAATTGCCTCCCAGGTATCAGCTGTCTGCTGATCATGCCCCTGGGACTCCTGTGACAAGCTGTGAGGATCCTGGACTAGAGGATAAAGGCAGCAATGAAAGTGCCTCCCAGGTATCAGCTGTCTGCTGATCACGCCCCTGGGACTCCTGTGACATGCTATGAGGATCCTGGACTAGAGGATAAAGGCAGCAATGAAAGTGCCTCCCAGGTATCAGCTGTCTGCTGATCATGCCCCTGGGACTCCTGTGACATGCTGTGAGGATCCTGGACTAGAGGATAAAGGCAGCAATGAAAGTGCCTCCCAGGTATCAGCTGTCTGCTGATCACGCCCCTGGGACTCCTGTGACATGCTGTGAGGATCCTGGACTAGAGGATAAAGGCAGCAATGAAAGTGTCTCCCAGGTATCAGCTGTCTGCTGATCACGTCCCATGGACTCCTGTGACGTGCTATGAGGATCCTGGACTAGAGGATAAAGGTAGCAATGAAAGTGCCTCCCAGGTATCAGCTGTCTGCTGATCACACCCCTGGGACTCCTGTGACATGCTGTGAGGATCCTGGATTAGAGGATAAAGGCAGCAATGAAAGTGCCTCCCAGGTATCAGCTGTCTGCTGATCACGCCCCTTGGACTCGTATGACGTACTGTGAGGATCCTGGACTAGAGGATAAAGGTAGCAATGAAAGTGCCTCCTAGGTTTCAGCTGTCTGCTGATCACGCCACTGGGACTCCTGTGATGTGCTGTGAGGATCTTGGACAAGAGGATAAATGTAGCAATGAAACTGCCTCCCAGGTATCAGCTGTCTGCTGATCACACCCATGGCACTCCTGTGACATGTTGTGAGGATGCTGGACTAGAGGATAAAGGTTGCAATGAAAGTGCCTCACAGATATCAGCTGTCTGCTGATCACGCCCCTGGGACTCCTGTGACGTGCTGTGAGGATCCTGGACTAGAGGTTAAAGGCAGCAAATGAAAGTGCCTTCCAGGTATCAGCTGTCTGCTGATCACGCCCCTGGGACTCCTGTGACGTGCTGTGAGGATCCTGGACCAGAGGATAAAGGTAGCAATGAAAGTGCCTCCCAGGTATCAGCTGTCTGCTGGTCACACCCCTGGGACACCTGTGACATGCTGTGAGGATCCAGGACTAGAAGTTAAAGGCAGCAATGAAAGTGCCTCCCAGGTATCAGCTGTCTGCTGATCACACCCCTGGGACTCATGTGACATTCTGTGTGGATCCTGGACTAGAGGATAAAGGTAGCAATGAAAGTGCCTATCAGGTATCAACTGTCTGCTGATCATGCCCCTGGGACTACTGTGACGTGCTGTGAGGATCGGGGACTAGAGGATAAAGGCAGCAATGAAAGTGCCTCCCAGGTATCAGCTGTCTGCTGATCACACCCCTGGGACTCCTCTGACATGCTGTGAGGATCCTGGACTAGAGGATAAAGGCAGCAATGAAAGTAGCTCCTAGGTATCAGCTGTCTGCTGATCACGCCCCTGGCACTTGTGTGACATGCTGTGAGGATCCTAGACTAGAAGTTAAAGGCAGCAATGAAAGTGCCTCCCAGGTATCAGCTGTCTGCTGATCACGCCCCTGGGACTCCTGTGACGTGCTGTGAGGATCCTGGACTAGAGGATAAAGGTAGCAATGAAAGTGGCTATCAGGTATCAACTGTCTGCTGATCATGCCCCTGGGACTCCTGTGACGTGCTGTGAGGATCCTGGACTAGAGGATAAAGGAAGCAATGAAAGTGCCTCCCAGGTATCAGCGGTCTGCTGATCACGCCCCTGGGACTCCTGTGACGTGCTGTGAGGATCCTGGACTAGAGGATTAAGGCAGCAATGAAAGTGCCTCCCAGGTATCAGCTGTCTGCTGATCACGCCCCTGGGACTCCTGTGACATGCTGTGAGGATCCTGGACTAGAGGATAAAGGCAGCAATGAAAGTGCCTCCCAGGTATCAGCTGTCTGCTGATCACGCCCCTGGGACTCCTGTGATGTGCTGTGAGGATCCTGGACTAGAGGATAAAGGCAGTCATGAAAGTGCCTCCCAGGTATCAGCTGTCTGCTGATCACGCCCCTGGGACTCCTGTGACATGCTGTGAGGATCCTGGACTAGAGGATATAGGCAGCAATGAAAGTGGCTCCCAGGTATCAGCTGTCTGCTGATCACATCCCAAGGACTCCTGTGACATTCTGTCAGGATCCTGGACTAGAGGATAAAGGTAGCAATGAAAGTGCCTATCAGGTATCAACTGTCTGCTGATCATGCCCCTGGGACTCCTGTGACGTGCTTTGAGGATCCTGGACTAGAGGATAAAGGCAGCAATGAAAGTGCCTCCCAGGTATCAGCTGTCTGCTGATCACACCCCTGGGACTCCTGTGACGTGCTGTGAGGATCCTGGACTAGAGGATTAAGGTAGCAATGAAAGTGCATCCCAGGTATCAGCTGTCTGCTGTTCACACCACACTCCTATGACATGCTGTGAGGATCCTGGACTAGAGGATAAAGGCAGCAATGAAAGTGCCTCCTAGGTATCAGCTGTCTGCTGATCACACCCCTGTGACTCCTGTGACATGCTGTGAGGATCCTGGACTAGAGGATAAAGGCAGCAATGAAAGTGCCTCCTAGGTATCAGCTGTCTGCTGATCATGCCCCTGGGACTCGTGTGACATGCTGTGAGGATCCTGGACTAGAGGTTAAAGGCAGCAATGAAAGTGCCTCCCAGGTATCAGCTGTCTGCTGATCACGCCTCTGGGACTCCTGTGACGTGCTGTGAGGATCCTGGACTAGAGGATAAAGGTAGCAATGAAAGTGCCTCCCAGGTATCAGCTGTCTGCTGATCACACCCCTGGGACTCCTGTGACATGCTGTGAGGATCCTGGATTAGAGGATAAAGGCAGCAATGAAAGTGCCTCCCAGGTATCAGCTGTCCGCTGATCACGCCCCTTGGACTCGTATGACGTACTGTGAGGATCCTGGACTAGAGGATAAAGGTAGCAATGAAAGTGCCTCCTAGGTTTCAGCTGTCTGCTGATCATGCCACAGGGACTCCTGTGATGTGCTGTGAGGATCTTGGACTAGAGGATAAAGGTAGCAATGAAACTGCCTCCCAGGTATCAGCTGTCTGCTGATCACACCCATGGCACTCCTGTGACATGCTGTGAGGATCCTGGACTAGAGGATAAAGGTTGCAATGAAAGTGCCTCCCAGATATCAGCTGTCTGCTGATCATGTCCCTGGGACTCCTGTGACATGCTGTGAGGATCCTGGACTAGAGGTTAAAGGCAGCAAATGAAAGTGCCTCCCAGGTATCAGCTGTCTGCTGATCACGCCCCTGGGTCTCCTGTGACGTGCTGTGAGGATCCTGGACCAGAGGTTAAAGGTAGCAATGAAAGTGCCTATCAGGTATCAACTGTCTCCTGATCATGCCGCTGGGACTCCTGTGATGTGCTGTGAAGATCATGGACTAGAGGATAACGATAGCAATTAAAGTGCCACCCAGGTATCAGCTGTCTGCTGATCACGCCCCTGGGACTCCTGTGACGTGCTGTGAGGATCCTGGACTAGAGGATAAAGGTAGCAATGAAAGTGCCACCCAGGTATCAGCTGTCTGCTGATCACACCCCTGGGACTCCTGTGATGTGCTGTGAGGATCCTGGACTAGAGGATAAAGGCAGCAATAAAAGTGCCTCCCAGGTATCAGCTGTCTGCTGATCACGCCCCTGGGACTCCTTTGACATGCTGTGATGATCCTGGACTAGAGGATAAAGGCAGCAATGAAAGTGCCTCCCAGGTATCAGCTGTCTGCTTATCACGCCCCTGGGACTCCTGTGACATGCTGTGAGGATCCTGGACTAGAGGATAAAGGCAGCAATGAAAGTGGCTCCCAGGTATCAGCTGTCTGCTGATCATGTCCCTTGGACTCCTGTGACATGCTATGAGGATCCTGGATTAGAGGATAAAGGCAGCAATGAAAGTGCCTCCCAGGTATCAGCTGTCTGCTGATCATGCCCCTTGGACTCCTGTGACATGCTGTGAGGATCCTGGACTAGAGGATAAAGGCAGCAATGAAAGTGCCTCCCAGGTATCAGCTGTCTGCTGATCACGCCCCTGGGACTCCTGTGACATGCTGTGAGGATCCTGGACTAGAGGATAAAGGCAGCAATGAAAGTGTCTCCCGGGTATCAGCTGTCTGCTGATCACGTCCCTTGGACTCCTGTGACGTGCTGTGAGGATCCTGGACTAGAGGATAAAGGTAGCAATGAAAGTGCCACCCAGGTATCAGCTGTCTGCTGATCACACCCCTGGGACTCCTGTGACATGCTGTGAGGATCCTGGATTAGAGGATAAAGGCAGCAAGGAAAGTGCCTCCTAGGTATCAGCTGTCTGCTGATCACGCCCCTGGGACTCGTGTGACATGCTGTGAGGATCCTGGGCTAGAGGTTAAAGGCAGCAATGAAAGTGCCTCCCAGGTATCAGCTGTCTGCTGCTCGCGCCCCTGGGACTCCTGTGACATGCTGTGAGGATCCTGGACTAGAGGATAAAGGTAGCAATGAAAGTGCCTATCAGGTATCAACTGTCTGCTGATCATGCCCCTGGGACTCCTGTGACGTGCTGTGAGGATCCTGGACTAGAGGATAAATGTAGCAATTAAAGTGCCTCCCAGGTATCAGCTGTCTGCTGATCACGCCCCTTGGACTCCTGTGACGTGCTGTGAGGATCCTGGACTAGAGGATAAAGGCAGCAATGAAAGTGCCTCCCAGGTATCAGCTGTCTGCTGATCACACCCCTGGGACTCCTGTGACGTGCTGTGAGGATACTGGACTAGATGATAAAGGTTGCAATGAAAGTGCCTCCCAGGTATCAGCTGTCTGCTGATCACGCCCCTGGGACTCCTGTGACGTGATGTGAGGATCCTGGACTAGAGGTTAAAGGCAGCAATGAAAGTTCCTCCCAGGTATCAGCTGTCTGCTGATCACACGCCTGGGACTCCTGTGACATGCTGTGAGGATCCTGGACTAGACGATAAAGGCAGCAATGAAAGTGTCTCCCAGGTATCAGCTGTCTGCTGATCACGCCCCTGGGACTCCTGTGACGTGCTGTGAGGATCCTGGACCAGAGGATAAAGGTAGCAATGAAAGTGCCTCCCAGGTATCAGCTGTCTGCTGATCACGCCCCTGGGACCCCTGTGACATGCTGTGAGGATCCTGGACTAGAGGATAAAGGCAGCAATGAAAGTGCCTCCCTGGTATCAGCTGTCTGCAGATCACGCCCCTAGGACTCGTGTGACGTTCTGTGAGGATCCTGGACTAGAGGATAAAGGCAGCAAGAAAGTGCCTCCCAGGTATCAACTGTCTGCTGATCACACCCCTGGGACTCCTGTGACGTGCTGTGAGGATACTGGACTAGATAAAAAAGGTTGCAATGAAAGTGCCTCCCAGGTATCAGCTGTCTGCTGATCACGCCCCTGGGACTCCTGTGACGTGCTGTGAGGATCCTGGACTAGAGGTTAAAGGCAGCAATGAAAGTGCCACCCAGGTATCAGCTGTCTGCTGATCATGCCCCTGGGACACCTGTGACATGCTGTGAGGATCCTGAACTAGAGGATAAAGGTAGCAATGAAAGTGCCTCCCAGGTATCAGCTGTCTGCTGATCACGCCCCTGGGACTCCTGTGACATGCTGTGAGGATCCTGGACTAGAGGATAAAGGCAGCAATGAAAGTGCCTCCCAGGTATCAGCTGTCTGCTGATCACGCCCCTGGGACTCCTGTGACGTGCTGTCAGGATCCTGGACTAGAGGATAAAGGTAGCAATGAAAGTGCCTATCAGGTATCAACTGTCTGCTGATCATGCCCCTGGGACTCCTGTGACGTGCTTTGAGGATCCTGGACTAGAGGATAAAGGCAGCAATGAAAGTGCCTCCCAGGTATCAGCTGTCTGCTGATCACACCCCTGGGACTCCTGTGACGTGCTGTGAGGATCCTGGACTAGAGGATTAATGTAGCAATGAAAGTGCATCCCAGGTATCAGCTGTCTGCTGTTCACACCACACTCCTATGACATACTGTGAGGATCCGGGAATAGAGGATAAAGGCAGCAATGAAAGTGCCTCCCAGGTATCAGCTGTCTGCTGATCACACCGCTGTGACTCCTGTGACATGCTGTGAGGATCCTGGACTAGAGGATAAAGGCAGCAATGAAAGTGCCTCCTAGGTATCAGCTGTCTGCTGATCACGCCCCTGGGACTCGTGTGACATGCTGTGAGGATCCTGGACTAGAGGTTAAAGGCAGCAATGAAAGTGCCTCCCAGGAATCAGCTGTCTGCTGATCACGCCCCTGGGACTCCTGTGACATGCTTTGAGGATCCTGAACTAGAGGATAAAGGTAGCAATGAAAGTGCCTATCAGGTATCAACTGTCTCCTGATCATGCCACTGGGACTCCTGTGATGTGCTGTGAGGATCCTGGACTAGAGGATAACGATAGCAATGAAAGTGCCTCCCATGTCTGCTGATCACGCCCCTGGGACTCCTGTGACGTGCTGTGAGGATCCTGGACTAGAGGATAAAGGCAGCAATGAAAGTGCCTCCCAGGCATCAGCTGTCTGCTGATCACACCCCTGGGACTCCTGTGACGTGCTGTGAGGATCCTGGACTAGAGGATAAAGGCAGCAATAAAAGTGCCTCCCAGGTATCAGCTGTCTGCTGATCACGCCCCTGGGACTCCTGTGACATGCTGTGAGGATCCTGGACTAGAGGATAAAGGCAGCAATGAAAGTGCCTCCCAGGTATCAGCTGTCTGCTTATCACGCCCCTGGGACTCCTGTGACATGCTGTGAGGATCCTGGACTAGAGGATAAAGGCAGCAATGAAAGTGGCTCCCAGGTATCAGCTGTCTGCTGATCATGTCCCTTGGACTCCTGTGACATGCTATGAGGATCCTGGATTAGAGGATAAAGGCAGCAATGAAAGTGCCTCCCAGGTATCAGCTGTCTGCTGATCATGCCCCTTGGACTCCTGTGACATGCTGTGAGGATCCTGGACTAGAGGATAAAGGCAGCAATGAAAGTGCCTCCCAGGTATCAGCTGTCTGCTGATCACACCCCTGGGACTCCTGTGACATGCTGTGAGGATCCTGGACTAGAGGATAAAGGCAGCAATGAAAGTGTCTCCCAGGTATCAGCTGTCTGCTGATCACGTCCCTTGGACTCCTGTGACGTGCTGTGAGGATCCTGGACTAGAGGATAAAGGTAGCAATGAAAGTGCCACCCAGGTATCAGCTGTCTGCTGATCACACCCCTGGGACTCCTGTGAAATGCTGTGAGGATCCTGGATTAGAGGATAAAGGCAGCAAGGAAAGTGCCTCCTAGGTATCAGCTGTCTGCTGATCACGCCCCTGGGACTCGTGTGACATGCTGTGAGGATCCTGGGCTAGAAGTTAAAGGCAGCAATGAAAGTGCCTCCCAGGTATCAGCTGTCTGCTGCTCGCGCCCCTGGGACTCCTGTGACATGCTGTGAGGATCCTGGACTAGAGGATAAAGGTAGCAATGAAAGTGCCTATCAGGTATCAACTGTCTGCTGATCATGCCCCTGGGACTCCTGTGACATGCTGTGAGGATCCTGGACTAGAGGATAAAGGTAGCAATTAAAGTGCCTCCCAGGTATCAGCTGTCTGCTGATCATGCCCCTGGAACTCCTGTGACGTGATGTGAGGATCCTGGACTAGAGGTTAAAGGCAGCAATGAAAGTTCCTCCAAGGTATCAGCTGTCTGCTGATCACACGCGTGGGACTCCTGTGACATGCTGTGAGGATCCTGGACTAGACGATAAAGGCAGCAATGAAAGTGTCTCCCAGGTATCAGCTGTCTGCTGATCACGCCCCTGGGACTCCTGTGACGTGCTGTGAGGATCCTGGACCAGAGGATAAAGGTAGCAATGAAAGTGCCTCCCAGGTATCAGCTGTCTGCTGATCACGCCCCTGGGACTCCTGTGACATGCTGTGAGGATCCTGGACTAGAGGATAAAGGCAGCAATGAAAGTGCCTCCCTGGTATCAGCTGTCTGCTGATCACGCCCCTAGGACTCGTGTGACGTTCTGTGAGGATCCTGGACTAGAGGATAAAGGCAGCAAGAAAGTGCCTCCCAGGTATCAGCTGTCTGCTGATCACACCCCTGGGACTCCTGTGACGTGCTGTGAGGATACTGGACTAGATAAAAAAGGTTGCAATGAAAGTGCCTCCCAGGTATCAGCTGTCTGCTGATCACGCCCCTGGGACTCCTGTGACATGCTGTGAGGATCCTGGACTAGAGGTTAAAGGCAGCAATGAAAGTTCCTCCCAGGTATCAGCTGTCTGCTGATCACACGCCTGGGACTCCTGTGACATGCTCTGAGGATCCAGGACTAGATGATAAAGGCAGCAATGAAAGTGCCTCCCAGGTATCAGCTGTCTGCTAATCACGCCCCTGGGACTCCTGTGATGTGCTGTGAGGATCCTTGACCTGAGGATAAAGGTAGCAATGAAAGTGCCTCCCAGGTATCAGCTGTCTGCTGATCACGCCCCTGGGACTCCTGTGACATGCTGTGAGGATCCTGGACTAGAGGATAAAGGCAGCAATGAAAGTGCCTCCCTGGTATCAGCTGTCTGCTGATCATGCCCCTAGGACTCGTGTGATGTTCTGTGAGGATCCTGGACTAAAGGATAAAGGCAGCAATGAAAGTGCCTCCCAGGTAACAGCTGTCAACTGGTCACACCCCTGGGACACCTGTGACATGCTGTGAGGATCCTGGACTGTAGGATAAAGGTAGCAATGAAACTGCCTCCCAGGTATCAGCTGTCTGCTGATCACGCCACTGGGACTCCTGTGATGTGCTGTGAGGATCTTGGACTAGAGGATAAATGTTGCAATGAAAGTACCTCCCAGGTATCAGCTGTCTGCTGGTCACACCCCTGGGACACCTGTGACATGCTGTGAGGATCCTGGACTAGAGGTTAAAGGCTGCAATGAAAGTGCCTCCCAGGTATCAGCTGTCTGCTGATCACGCCCCTGGGACTCCTGTGACATGCTGTGAGGATCCTGGACTAGAGGATAAAGGTAGCAATGAAAGTGCCTATCAGGTATCAACTGTCTGCTGATCATGCCCCTGGGACTACTGTGACGTGCTGTGAGGATCCTGGACTAGAGGATAAAGGTAGCAATGAAAGTGCCTCCCAGGTATCAGCTGTCTGCTGATCACGCCCCTGGGACTCCTGTGACATGCTGTGAGGATCCTGGACTAGAGGATAAATGTAGCAATGAAAGTGCCTCCCAGGTATCAACTGTCTGCTGATCACGCCCCTTGGACTCCTGTGATGTTCTGTGAGGTTCCTGGACTAGAGGATAAAGGTAGCAATGAAAGTGCCTCCCAGGAATCAGCTGTCTGCTGATCACGCCCCTGGGACTCCTGTGATGTGCTGTGAGGATCCTGGACTAGAGGATAAAGGTTGCAATGAAAGTGCCTTCCAGGTATCAGCTGCCTGCTGATCACGCCCCTTGGACTCCTGTGACGTGCTGTGAGGATCCTGCACTAGAGGTTAAAGGCAGCAATGAAAGTGCCTCCCAGGTATCAGCTGTCTGCTGTTCACACCACACTCCTGTGACATGCTGTGAGGATCCTGGACTAGAGGATAAAGGCAGCAGTGAAAGTGCCTCCCAGGTATCAGCTGTCTGCTGATCACACCCCTGGGACTCCTGTGACATGCTGTGAGGATCCTGGACTAGAGGATATAGGCAGCAATGAAAGTGTCTCCCAGGTATCAACTGTCTGCTGATCACGCCCCTTGGACTCCTGTGACGTGCTTTGAGGATCCTGGACTAGAGGATAAAGGCAGCAATGAAAGTGCCTCCCAGGTATCAGCTGTCTGCTGATCACACCCCTGGGACTCCTGTGACGTGCTGTGAGGATACTGGACTAGATAATAAAGGTTGCAATGAAAGTGCCTCCCAGGTATCAGCTGTTTGCTGACCACGCCCCTGGGACTCCTGTGAAATGATGTGAGGATCCTGGACTAGAGGTTAAAGGCAGCAATGAAAGTTCCTCCCAGGTATCAGCTGTCTGCTGATCACACGCCTTGGACTCCTGTGACATGCTGTGAGGATCCTGGACTAGACGATAAAGGCAGCAATGAAAGTGTCTCCCAGGTATCAGCTGTCTGCTGATCATGCCCCTGGGACTCCTGTGATGTGCTGTGAGGATCCTGGACCAGAGGATAAAGGTAGCAATGAAAGTGCCTCCCAGGTATCAGCTGTCTGCTGATCACGCCCCTGGGACTCCTGTGACATGCTGTGAGGATCCTGGACTAGAGGATAAAGGCAGCAATGAAAGTGCCTCTCTGGTATCAGCTGTCTGCTGATCACGCCCCTAGGACTCGTGTGACGTTCTGTGAGGATCCTGGACTAGAGGATAAAGGCAGCAATGAAAGTGCCTCCCAGGTATCAGCAGTCTGCTGATCACACCCCTGGGACTCCTGTGACGTGCTGTGAGGATACTGGACTAGATATTAAAGGTTGCAATGAAAGTGCCTCCCAGGTATCAGCTGTCTGCTGATCACGCCCCTGGGACTCCTGTGACGTGCTGTGAGGATCCTGGACTAGAGGTTAAAGGCAGCAATGAAAGTTCCTCCCAGGTATCAGCTGTCTGCTGATCACACGCCTGGGACTCCTGTGACATGCTCTGAGGATCCTGGACTAGACGATAAAGGCAGCAATGAAAGTGCCTCCCAGGTATCAGCTGTCTGCTGATCTTGCCCCTGGGACTCGTGTGACATGCTGTAAGGATCCTAGACTAGAAGTTAAAGGCAGCAATGAAAGTGCCTCCCAGGTATCAGCTGTATGCTGATCACGCACCTGGGACTCCTGTGACATGCTGTGAGGATCCTGGACTAGAGAATAAAGGTAACAATGAAAGTGCCTATCAGGTATCAACTGTCTGCTGATCATGCCCCTGGGACTCCTGTGACGTGCTGTGAGGATCCTGGACTAGAGGATAAATATAGCAATTAAAGTGCCTCCCAGGTATCAGCTGTCTGCTGATCACGCCCCATGTACTCCTGTGATGTGCTGTGAGGATCCTGGACTAGAGGATTAAGGCAGCAATGAAAGTGGCTCCCAGGTATCAGCTGTCTGCTGATCATGTCCCTAGGACTCCAGTGACATGCTATGAGAATCCTGGATTAGAGGATAAAGGCAGCAATGAAAGTGCCTCCCAGGTATCAGCTGTCTGCTGATCATGCCCCTGGGACTCCTGTGACATGCTGTGAGGATCCTGGACTAGAGGATAAAGGCAGCAATGAAAGTGCCTCCCAGGTATCAGCTGTTGCTGATCACGCCCCTGGGACTCCTGTGACATGCTGTGAGGATCCTGGACTAGAGGATAAAGGCAGCAATGAAAGTGTCTCCCAGGTATCAGCTGTCTGCTGATCACGTCCCTTGGACTCCTGTGACGTGCTGTGAGGATCCTGGACTAGAGGATAAAGGTAGCAATGAAAGCGCCTCCCAGGTATCAGCTGTCTGCTCATCACACCCCTGGGACTCCTGTGACATGCTGTGAGGATCCTGGATTAGAGGAAAAAGGCAGCAATGAAAGTGCCTCCTAGGTATCAGCTGTCTGCTGATCACGCCCCTGGGACTCGTGTGACATGCTGTGAGGATCCTGGGCTAGAGGTTAAAGGCAGCAATGAAAGTGCCTCCCAGGTATCAGCTGTCAGCTGATCACGCCCCTGGGACTCCTGTGACATGCTGTGAGGATCCTGGACTAGAGGATAATGGCAGCAATAAAAGTGCCACCCAGGTATCAGCTGTCTGCTGATCACGCCCCTGGGACTCCTGTGACGTGCTTTGAGGATCCTGGACTAGAGGATAAAGGCAGCAATGAAATTGCCTCCCAGGTATCAGCTGTCTGCTGATCATGCCCCTGGGACTCCTGTGACAAGCTGTGAGGATCCTGGACTAGAGGATAAAGGCAGCAATGAAAGTGCCTCCCAGGTATCAGCTGTCTGCTGATCACGCCCCTGGGACTCCTGTGACATGCTATGAGGATCCTGGACTAGAGGATAAAGGCAGCAATGAAAGTGCCTCCCAGGTATCAGCTGTCTGCTGATCACGCCCCTGGGACTCCTGTGACATGCTGTGAGGATCCTGGACTAGAGGATAAAGGCAGCAATGAAAGTGTCTCCCGGGTATCAGCTGTCTGCTGATCACGTCCCTTGGACTCCTGTGACGTGCTGTGAGGATCCTGGACTAGAGGATAAAGGTAGCAATGAAAGTGCCACCCAGGTATCAGCTGTCTGCTGATCACACCCCTGGGACTCCTGTGACATGCTGTGAGGATCCTGGATTAGAGGATAAAGGCAGCAAGGAAAGTGCCTCCTAGGTATCAGCTGTCTGCTGATCACGCCCCTGGGACTCGTGTGACATGCTGTGAGGATCCTGGGCTAGAGGTTAAAGGCAGCAATGAAAGTGCCTCCCAGGTATCAGCTGTCTGCTGCTCGCGCCCCTGGGACTCCTGTGACATGCTGTGAGGATCCTGGACTAGAGGATAAAGGTAGCAATGAAAGTGCCTATCAGGTATCAACTGTCTGCTGATCATGCCCCTGGGACTCCTGTGACGTGCTGTGAGGATCCTGGACTAGAGGATAAATGTAGCAATTAAAGTGCCTCCCAGGTATCAGCTGTCTGCTGATCACGCCCCTTGGACTCCTGTGACGTGCTGTGAGGATCCTGGACTAGAGGATAAAGGCAACAATGAAAGTGCCTCCCAGGTATCAGCTGTCTGCTGATCACACCCCTGGGACTCCTGTGACGTGCTGTGAGGATACTGGACTAGATGATAAAGGTTGCAATGAAAGTGCCTCCCAGGTATCAGCTGTCTGCTGATCACGCCCCTGGGACTCCTGTGACGTGATGTGAGGATCCTGGACTAGAGGTTAAAGGCAGCAATGAAAGTTCCTCCCAGGTATCAGCTGTCTGCTGATCACACGCCTGGGACTCCTGTGACATGCTGTGAGGATCCTGGACTAGACGATAAAGGCAGCAATGAAAGTGTCTCCCAGGTATCAGCTGTCTGCTGATCACGCCCCTGGGACTCCTGTGACGTGCTGTGAGGATCCTGGACCAGAGGATAAAGGTAGCAATGAAAGTGCCTCCCAGGTATCAGCTGTCTGCTGATCACGCCCCTGGGACCCCTGTGACATGCTGTGAGGATCCTGGACTAGAGGATAAAGGCAGCAATGAAAGTGCCTCCCTGGTATCAGCTGTCTGCAGATCACGCCCCTAGGACTCGTGTGACGTTCTGTGAGGATCCTGGACTAGAGGATAAAGGCAGCAAGAAAGTGCCTCCCAGGTATCAGCTGTCTGCTGATCACACCCCTGGGACTCCTGTGACGTGCTGTGAGGATACTGGACTAGATAAAAAAGGTTGCAATGAAAGTGCCTCCCAGGTATCAGCTGTCTGCTGATCACGCCCCTGGGACTCCTGTGACGTGCTGTGAGGATCCTGGACTAGAGGTTAAAGGCAGCAATGAAAGTGCCACCCAGGTATCAGCTGTCTGCTGATCATGCCCCTGGGACACCTGTGACATGCTGTGAGGATCCTGAACTAGAGGATAAAGGTAGCAATGAAAGTGCCTCCCAGGTATCAGCTGTCTGCTGATCACGCCCCTGGGACTCCTGTGACATGCTGTGAGGATCCTGGACTAGAGGATAAAGGCAGCAATGAAAGTGCCTCCCAGGTATCAGCTGTCTGCTGATCACGCCCCTGGGAATCCTGTGACGTGCTGTCAGGATCCTGGACTAGAGGATAAAGGTAGCAATGAAAGTGCCTATCAGGTATCAACTGTCTGCTGATCATGCCCCTGGGACTCCTGTGACGTGCTTTGAGGATCCTGGACTAGAGGATAAAGGCAGCAATGAAAGTGCCTCCCAGGTATCAGCTGTCTGCTGATCACACCCCTGGGACTCCTGTGACGTGCTGTGAGGATCCTGGACTAGAGGATTAATGTAGCAATGAAAGTGCATCCCAGGTATCAGCTGTCTGCTGTTCACACCACACTCCTATGACATACTGTGAGGATCCGGGAATAGAGGATAAAGGCAGCAATGAAAGTGCCTCCCAGGTATCAGCTGTCTGCTGATCACACCGCTGTGACTCCTGTGACATGCTGTGAGGATCCTGGACTAGAGGATAAAGGCAGCAATGAAAGTGCCTCCTAGGTATCAGCTGTCTGCTGATCACGCCCCTGGGACTCGTGTGACATGCTGTGAGGATCCTGGACTAGAGGTTAAAGGCAGCAATGAAAGTGCCTCCCAGGAATCAGCTGTCTGCTGATCACGCCCCTGGGACTCCTGTGACATGCTGTGAGGATCCTGAACTAGAGGATAAAGGTAGCAATGAAAGTGCCTATCAGGTATCAACTGTCTCCTGATCATGCCGCTGGGACTCCTGTGATGTGCTGTGAGGATCCTGGACTAGAGGATAACGATAGCAATGAAAGTGCCTCCCAGGTATCAGCTGTCTGCTGATCACGCCCCTGGGACTCCTGTGACGTGCTGTGAGGATCCTGGACTAGAGGATAAAGGCAGCAATGAAAGTGCCTCCCAGGTATCAGCTGTCTGCTGATCACACCCCTGGGACTCCTGTGACGTGCTGTGAGGATCCTGGACTAGAGGATAAAGGCAGCAATAAAAGTGCCTCCCAGGTATCAGCTGTCTGCTGATCACGCCCCTGGGACTCCTGTGACATGCTGTGAGGATCCTGGACTAGAGGATAAAGGCAGCAATGAAAGTGCCTCCCAGGTATCAGCTGTCTGCTTATCACGCCCCTGGGACTCCTGTGACATGCTGTGAGGATCCTGGACTAGAGGATAAAGGCAGCAATGAAAGTGGCTCCCAGGTATCAGCTGTCTGCTGATCATGTCCCTTGGACTCCTGTGACATGCTATGAGGATCCTGGATTAGAGGATAAAGGCAGCAATGAAAGTGCCTCCCAGGTATCAGCTGTCTGCTGATCATGCCCCTTGGACTCCTGTGACATGCTGTGAGGATCCTGGACTAGAGGATAAAGGCAGCAATGAAAGTGCCTCCCAGGTATCAGCTGTCTGCTGATCACGCCCCTGGGACTCCTGTGACATGCTGTGAGGATCCTGGACTAGAGGATAAAGGCAGCAATGAAAGTGTCTCCCAGGTATCAGCTGTCTGCTGATCACGTCCCTTGGACTCCTGTGACGTGCTGTGAGGATCCTGGACTAGAGGATAAAGGTAGCAATGAAAGTGCCACCCAGGTATCAGCTGTCTGCTGATCACACCCCTGGGACTCCTGTGAAATGCTGTGAGGATCCTGGATTAGAGGATAAAGGCAGCAAGGAAAGTGCCTCCTAGGTATCAGCTGTCTGCTGATCACGCCCCTGGGACTCGTGTGACATGCTGTGAGGATCCTGGGCTAGAAGTTAAAGGCAGCAATGAAAGTGCCTCCCAGGTATCAGCTGTCTGCTGCTCGCGCCCCTGGGACTCCTGTGACATGCTGTGAGGATCCTGGACTAGAGGATAAAGGTAGCAATGAAAGTGCCTATCAGGTATCAACTGTCTGCTGATCATGCCCCTGGGACTCCTGTGACATGCTGTGAGGATCCTGGACTAGAGGATAAAGGTAGCAATTAAAGTGCCTCCCAGGTATCAGCTGTCTGCTGATCATGCCCCTGGAACTCCTGTGACGTGATGTGAGGATCCTGGACTAGAGGTTAAAGGCAGCAATGAAAGTTCCTCCAAGGTATCAGCTGTCTGCTGATCACACGCCTGGGACTCCTGTGACATGCTGTGAGGATCCTGGACTAGACGATAAAGGCAGCAATGAAAGTGTCTCCCAGGTATCAGCTGTCTGCTGATCACGCCCCTGGGACTCCTGTGACGTGCTGTGAGGATCCTGGACCAGAGGATAAAGGTAGCAATGAAAGTGCCTCCCAGGTATCAGCTGTCTGCTGATCACGCCCCTGGGACTCCTGTGACATGCTGTGAGGATCCTGGACTAGAGGATAAAGGCAGCAATGAAAGTGCCTCCCTGGTATCAGCTGTCTGCTGATCACGCCCCTAGGACTCGTGTGACATTCTGTGAGGATCCTGGACTAGAGGATAAAGGCAGCAAGAAAGTGCCTCCCAGGTATCAGCTGTCTGCTGATCACACCCCTGGGACTCCTGTGACGTGCTGTGAGGATACTGGACTAGATAAAAAAGGTTGCAATGAAAGTGCCTCCCAGGTATCAGCTGTCTGCTGATCACGCCCCTGGGACTCCTGTGACATGCTGTGAGGATCCTGGACTAGAGGTTAAAGGCAGCAATGAAAGTTCCTCCCAGGTATCAGCTGTCTGCTGATCACACGCCTGGGACTCCTGTGACATGCTCTGAGGATCCAGGACTAGATGATAAAGGCAGCAATGAAAGTGCCTCCCAGGTATCAGCTGTCTGCTAATCACGCCCCTGGGACTCCTGTGATGTGCTGTGAGGATCCTTGACCTGAGGATAAAGGTAGCAATGAAAGTGCCTCCCAGGTATCAGCTGTCTGCTGATCACGCCCTTGGGACTCCTGTGACATGCTGTGAGGATCCTGGACTAGAGGATAAAGGCAGCAATGAAAGTGCCTCCCTGGTATCAGCTGTCTGCTGATCACGCCCCTAGGACTCGTGTGACATTCTGTGAGGATCCTGGACTAAAGGATAAAGGCAGCAATGAAAGTGCCTCCCAGGTAACAGCTGTCAACTGGTCACACCCCTGTGACACCTGTGACATGCTGTGAGGATCCTGGACTGTAGGATAAAGGTAGCAATGAAACTGCCTCCCAGGTATCAGCTGTCTGCTGATCACGCCACTGGGACTCCTGTGATGTGCTGTGAGGATCTTGGACTAGAGGATAAATGTTGCAATGAAAGTACCTCCCAGGTATCAGCTGTCTGCTGGTCACACCCCTGGGACACCTGTGACATGCTGTGAGGATCCTGGACTAGAGGTTAAAGGCTGCAATGAAAGTGCCTCCCAGGTATCAGCTGTCTGCTGATCACGCCCCTGGGACTCCTGTGACATTCTGTGAGGATCCTGGACTAGAGGATAAAGGTAGCAATGAAAGTGCCTATCAGGTATCAACTGTCTGCTGATCATGCCCCTGGGACTACTGTGACGTGCTGTGAGGATCCTGGACTAGAGGATAAAGGTAGCAATGAAAGTGCCTCCCAGGTATCAGCTGTCTGCTGATCACGCCCCTGGGACTCCTGTGACATGCTGTGAGGATCCTGGACTAGAGGATAAATGTAGCAATGAAAGTGCCTCCCAGGTATCAACTGTCTGCTGATCACGCCCCTTGGACTCCTGTGATGTTCTGTGAGGTTCCTGGACTAGAGGATAAAGGTAGCAATGAAAGTGCCTCCCAGGAATCAGCTGTCTGCTGATCACGCCCCTGGGACTCCTGTGATGTGCTGTGAGGATCCTGGACTAGAGGATAAAGGTTGCAATGAAAGTGCCTTCCAGGTATCAGCTGCCTGCTGATCACGCCCCTTGGACTCCTGTGACGTGCTGTGAGGATCCTGCACTAGAGGTTAAAGGCAGCAATGAAAGTGCCTCCCAGGTATCAGCTGTCTGCTGTTCACACCACACTCCTGTGACATGCTGTGAGGATCCTGGACTAGAGGATAAAGGCAGCAGTGAAAGTGCCTCCCAGGTATCAGCTGTCTGCTGATCACACCCCTGGGACTCCTGTGACATGCTGTGAGGATCCTGGACTAGAGGATATAGGCAGCAATGAAAGTGTCTCCCAGGTATCAGCTGTCTGCTGATCACGCCCCTTGGACTCCTGTGACGTGCTTTGAGGATCCTGGACTAGAGGATAAAGGCAGCAATGAAAGTGCCTCCCAGGTATCAGCTGTCTGCTGATCACACCCCTGGGACTCCTGTGACGTGCTGTGAGGATACTGGACTAGATAATAAAGGTTGCAATGAAAGTGCCTCCCAGGTATCAGCTGTTTGCTGACCACGCCCCTGGGACTCCTGTGACATGATGTGAGGATCCTGGACTAGAGGTTAAAGGCAGCAATGAAAGTTCCTCCCAGGTATCAGCTGTCTGCTGATCACACGCCTTGGACTCCTGTGACATGCTGTGAGGATCCTGGACTAGACGATAAAGGCAGCAATGAAAGTGTCTCCCAGGTATCAGCTGTCTGCTGATCATGCCCCTGGGACTCCTGTGATGTGCTGTGAGGATCCTGGACCAGAGGATAAAGGTAGCAATGAAAGTGCCTCCCAGGTATCAGCTGTCTGCTGATCACGCCCCTGGGACTCCTGTGACATGCTGTGAGGATCCTGGACTAGAGGATAAAGGCAGCAATGAAAGTGCCTCTCTGGTATCAGCTGTCTGCTGATCACGCCCCTAGGACTCGTGTGACGTTCTGTGAGGATCCTGGACTAGAGGATAAAGGCAGCAATGAAAGTGCCTCCCAGGTATCAGCAGTCTGCTGATCACACCCCTGGGACTCCTGTGACGTGCTGTGAGGATACTGGACTAGATATTAAAGGTTGCAATGAAAGTGCCTCCCAGGTATCAGCTGTCTGCTGATCACGCCCCTGGGACTCCTGTGACGTGCTGTGAGGATCCTGGACTAGAGGTTAAAGGCAGCAATGAAAGTTCCTCCCAGGTATCAGCTGTCTGCTGATCACACGCCTGGGACTCCTGTGACATGCTCTGAGGATCCTGGACTAGACGATAAAGGCAGCAATGAAAGTGCCTCCCAGGTATCAGCTGTCTGCTGATCTTGCCCCTGGGACTCGTGTGACATGCTGTAAGGATCCTAGACTAGAAGTTAAAGGCAGCAATGAAAGTGCCTCCCAGGTATCAGCTGTATGCTGATCACGCACCTGGGACTCCTGTGACATGCTGTGAGGATCCTGGACTAGAGAATAAAGGTAACAATGAAAGTGCCTATCAGGTATCAACTGTCTGCTGATCATGCCCCTGGGACTCCTGTGACGTGCTGTGAGGATCCTGGACTAGAGGATAAATATAGCAATTAAAGTGCCTCCCAGGTATCAGCTGTCTGCTGATCACGCCCCATGTACTCCTGTGATGTGCTGTGAGGATCCTGGACTAGAGGATTAAGGCAGCAATGAAAGTGGCTCCCAGGTATCAGCTGTCTGCTGATCATGTCCCTAGGACTCCAGTGACATGCTATGAGAATCCTGGATTAGAGGATAAAGGCAGCAATGAAAGTGCCTCCCAGGTATCAGCTGTCTGCTGATCATGCCCCTGGGACTCCTGTGACATGCTGTGAGGATCCTGGACTAGAGGATAAAGGCAGCAATGAAAGTGCCTCCCAGGTATCAGCTGTTGCTGATCACGCCCCTGGGACTCCTGTGACATGCTGTGAGGATCCTGGACTAGAGGATAAAGGCAGCAATGAAAGTGTCTCCCAGGTATCAGCTGTCTGCTGATCACGTCCCTTGGACTCCTGTGACGTGCTGTGAGGATCCTGGACTAGAGGATAAAGGTAGCAATGAAAGCGCCTCCCAGGTATCAGCTGTCTGCTCATCACACCCCTGGGACTCCTGTGACATGCTGTGAGGATCCTGGATTAGAGGAAAAAGGCAGCAATGAAAGTGCCTCCTAGGTATCAGCTGTCTGCTGATCACGCCCCTGGGACTCGTGTGACATGCTGTGAGGATCCTGGGCTAGAGGTTAAAGGCAGCAATGAAAGTGCCTCCCAGGTATCAGCTGTCAGCTGATCACGCCCCTGGGACTCCTGTGACATGCTGTGAGGATCCTGGACTAGAGGATAATGGCAGCAATAAAAGTGCCACCCAGGTATCAGCTGTCTGCTGATCACGCCCCTGGGACTCCTGTGACGTGCTTTGAGGATCCTGGACTAGAGGATAAAGGCAGCAATGAAATTGCCTCCCAGGTATCAGCTGTCTGCTGATCATGCCCCTGGGACTCCTGTGACAAGCTGTGAGGATCCTGGACTAGAGGATAAAGGCAGCAATGAAAGTGCCTCCCAGGTATCAGCTGTCTGCTGATCACGCCCCTGGGACTCCTGTGACATGCTATGAGGATCCTGGACTAGAGGATAAAGGCAGCAATGAAAGTGCCTCCCAGGTATCAGCTGTCTGCTGATCACGCCCCTGGGACTCCTGTGACATGCTGTGAGGATCCTGGACTAGAGGATAAAGGCAGCAATGAAAGTGTCTCCCGGGTATCAGCTGTCTGCTGATCACGTCCCTTGGACTCCTGTGACGTGCTGTGAGGATCCTGGACTAGAGGATAAAGGTAGCAATGAAAGTGCCACCCAGGTATCAGCTGTCTGCTGATCACACCCCTGGGACTCCTGTGACATGCTGTGAGGATCCTGGATTAGAGGATAAAGGCAGCAAGGAAAGTGCCTCCTAGGTATCAGCTGTCTGCTGATCACGCCCCTGGGACTCGTGTGACATGCTGTGAGGATCCTGGGCTAGAGGTTAAAGGCAGCAATGAAAGTGCCTCCCAGGTATCAGCTGTCTGCTGCTCGCGCCCCTGGGACTCCTGTGACATGCTGTGAGGATCCTGGACTAGAGGATAAAGGTAGCAATGAAAGTGCCTATCAGGTATCAACTGTCTGCTGATCATGCCCCTGGGACTCCTGTGACGTGCTGTGAGGATCCTGGACTAGAGGATAAATGTAGCAATTAAAGTGCCTCCCAGGTATCAGCTGTCTGCTGATCACGCCCCTTGGACTCCTGTGACGTGCTGTGAGGATCCTGGACTAGAGGATAAAGGCAACAATGAAAGTGCCTCCCAGGTATCAGCTGTCTGCTGATCACACCCCTGGGACTCCTGTGACGTGCTGTGAGGATACTGGACTAGATGATAAAGGTTGCAATGAAAGTGCCTCCCAGGTATCAGCTGTCTGCTGATCACGCCCCTGGGACTCCTGTGACGTGATGTGAGGATCCTGGACTAGAGGTTAAAGGCAGCAATGAAAGTTCCTCCCAGGTATCAGCTGTCTGCTGATCACACGCCTGGGACTCCTGTGACATGCTGTGAGGATCCTGGACTAGACGATAAAGGCAGCAATGAAAGTGTCTCCCAGGTATCAGCTGTCTGCTGATCACGCCCCTGGGACTCCTGTGACGTGCTGTGAGGATCCTGGACCAGAGGATAAAGGTAGCAATGAAAGTGCCTCCCAGGTATCAGCTGTCTGCTGATCACGCCCCTGGGACCCCTGTGACATGCTGTGAGGATCCTGGACTAGAGGATAAAGGCAGCAATGAAAGTGCCTCCCTGGTATCAGCTGTCTGCAGATCACGCCCCTAGGACTCGTGTGACGTTCTGTGAGGATCCTGGACTAGAGGATAAAGGCAGCAAGAAAGTGCCTCCCAGGTATCAGCTGTCTGCTGATCACACCCCTGGGACTCCTGTGACGTGCTGTGAGGATACTGGACTAGATAAAAAAGGTTGCAATGAAAGTGCCTCCCAGGTATCAGCTGTCTGCTGATCACGCCCCTGGGACTCCTGTGACGTGCTGTGAGGATCCTGGACTAGAGGTTAAAGGCAGCAATGAAAGTGCCACCCAGGTATCAGCTGTCTGCTGATCATGCCCCTGGGACACCTGTGACATGCTGTGAGGATCCTGAACTAGAGGATAAAGGCAGCAATGAAAGTGCCTCCCAGGTATCAGCTGTCTGCTGATCACGCCCCTGGGACTCCTGTGACATGCTGTGAGGATCCTGGACTAGAGGATAAAGGCAGCAATGAAAGTGCCTCCCAGGTATCAGCTGTCTGCTGATCACGCCCCTGGGAATCCTGTGACGTGCTGTCAGGATCCTGGACTAGAGGATAAAGGTAGCAATGAAAGTGCCTATCAGGTATCAACTGTCTGCTGATCATGCCCCTGGGACTCCTGTGACGTGCTTTGAGGATCCTGGACTAGAGGATAAAGGCAGCAATGAAAGTGCCTCCCAGGTATCAGCTGTCTGCTGATCACACCCCTGGGACTCCTGTGACGTGCTGTGAGGATCCTGGACTAGAGGATTAATGTAGCAATGAAAGTGCATCCCAGGTATCAGCTGTCTGCTGTTCACACCACACTCCTATGACATACTGTGAGGATCCGGGAATAGAGGATAAAGGCAGCAATGAAAGTGCCTCCCAGGTATCAGCTGTCTGCTGATCACACCGCTGTGACTCCTGTGACATGCTGTGAGGATCCTGGACTAGAGGATAAAGGCAGCAATGAAAGTGCCTCCTAGGTATCAGCTGTCTGCTGATCACGCCCCTGGGACTCGTGTGACATGCTGTGAGGATCCTGGACTAGAGGTTAAAGGCAGCAATGAAAGTGCCTCCCAGGAATCAGCTGTCTGCTGATCACGCCCCTGGGACTCCTGTGACATGCTGTGAGGATCCTGAACTAGAGGATAAAGGTAGCAATGAAAGTGCCTATCAGGTATCAACTGTCTCCTGATCATGCCGCTGGGACTCCTGTGATGTGCTGTGAGGATCCTGGACTAGAGGATAACGATAGCAATGAAAGTGCCTCCCAGGTATCAGCTGTCTGCTGATCACGCCCCTGGGACTCCTGTGACGTGCTGTGAGGATCCTGGACTAGAGGATAAAGGCAGCAATGAAAGTGCCTCCCAGGTATCAGCTGTCTGCTGATCACACCCCTGGGACTCCTGTGACGTGCTGTGAGGATCCTGGACTAGAGGATAAAGGCAGCAATAAAAGTGCCTCCCAGGTATCAGCTGTCTGCTGATCACGCCCCTGGGACTCCTGTGACATGCTGTGAGGATCCTGGACTAGAGGATAAAGGCAGCAATGAAAGTGCCTCCCAGGTATCAGCTGTCTGCTTATCACGCCCCTGGGACTCCTGTGACATGCTGTGAGGATCCTGGACTAGAGGATAAAGGCAGCAATGAAAGTGGCTCCCAGGTATCAGCTGTCTGCTGATCATGTCCCTTGGACTCCTGTGACATGCTATGAGGATCCTGGATTAGAGGATAAAGGCAGCAATGAAAGTGCCTCCCAGGTATCAGCTGTCTGCTGATCATGCCCCTTGGACTCCTGTGACATGCTGTGAGGATCCTGGACTAGAGGATAAAGGCAGCAATGAAAGTGCCTCCCAGGTATCAGCTGTCTGCTGATCACGCCCCTGGGACTCCTGTGACATGCTGTGAGGATCCTGGACTAGAGGATAAAGGCAGCAATGAAAGTGTCTCCCAGGTATCAGCTGTCTGCTGATCACGTCCCTTGGACTCCTGTGACGTGCTGTGAGGATCCTGGACTAGAGGATAAAGGTAGCAATGAAAGTGCCACCCAGGTATCAGCTGTCTGCTGATCACACCCCTGGGACTCCTGTGAAATGCTGTGAGGATCCTGGATTAGAGGATAAAGGCAGCAAGGAAAGTGCCTCCTAGGTATCAGCTGTCTGCTGATCACGCCCCTGGGACTCGTGTGACATGCTGTGAGGATCCTGGGCTAGAAGTTAAAGGCAGCAATGAAAGTGCCTCCCAGGTATCAGCTGTCTGCTGCTCGCGCCCCTGGGACTCCTGTGACATGCTGTGAGGATCCTGGACTAGAGGATAAAGGTAGCAATGAAAGTGCCTATCAGGTATCAACTGTCTGCTGATCATGCCCCTGGGACTCCTGTGACATGCTGTGAGGATCCTGGACTAGAGGATAAAGGTAGCAATTAAAGTGCCTCCCAGGTATCAGCTGTCTGCTGATCATGCCCCTGGAACTCCTGTGACGTGATGTGAGGATCCTGGACTAGAGGTTAAAGGCAGCAATGAAAGTTCCTCCAAGGTATCAGCTGTCTGCTGATCACACGCCTGGGACTCCTGTGACATGCTGTGAGGATCCTGGACTAGACGATAAAGGCAGCAATGAAAGTGTCTCCCAGGTATCAGCTGTCTGCTGATCACGCCCCTGGGACTCCTGTGACGTGCTGTGAGGATCCTGGACCAGAGGATAAAGGTAGCAATGAAAGTGCCTCCCAGGTATCAGCTGTCTGCTGATCACGCCCCTGGGACTCCTGTGACATGCTGTGAGGATCCTGGACTAGAGGATAAAGGCAGCAATGAAAGTGCCTCCCTGGTATCAGCTGTCTGCTGATCACGCCCCTAGGACTCGTGTGACATTCTGTGAGGATCCTGGACTAGAGGATAAAGGCAGCAAGAAAGTGCCTCCCAGGTATCAGCTGTCTGCTGATCACACCCCTGGGACTCCTGTGACGTGCTGTGAGGATACTGGACTAGATAAAAAAGGTTGCAATGAAAGTGCCTCCCAGGTATCAGCTGTCTGCTGATCACGCCCCTGGGACTCCTGTGACATGCTGTGAGGATCCTGGACTAGAGGTTAAAGGCAGCAATGAAAGTTCCTCCCAGGTATCAGCTGTCTGCTGATCACACGCCTGGGACTCCTGTGACATGCTCTGAGGATCCAGGACTAGATGATAAAGGCAGCAATGAAAGTGCCTCCCAGGTATCAGCTGTCTGCTAATCACGCCCCTGGGACTCCTGTGATGTGCTGTGAGGATCCTTGACCTGAGGATAAAGGTAGCAATGAAAGTGCCTCCCAGGTATCAGCTGTCTGCTGATCACGCCCTTGGGACTCCTGTGACATGCTGTGAGGATCCTGGACTAGAGGATAAAGGCAGCAATGAAAGTGCCTCCCTGGTATCAGCTGTCTGCTGATCACGCCCCTAGGACTCGTGTGACATTCTGTGAGGATCCTGGACTAAAGGATAAAGGCAGCAATGAAAGTGCCTCCCAGGTAACAGCTGTCAACTGGTCACACCCCTGTGACACCTGTGACATGCTGTGAGGATCCTGGACTGTAGGATAAAGGTAGCAATGAAACTGCCTCCCAGGTATCAGCTGTCTGCTGATCACGCCACTGGGACTCCTGTGATGTGCTGTGAGGATCTTGGACTAGAGGATAAATGTTGCAATGAAAGTACCTCCCAGGTATCAGCTGTCTGCTGGTCACACCCCTGGGACACCTGTGACATGCTGTGAGGATCCTGGACTAGAGGTTAAAGGCTGCAATGAAAGTGCCTCCCAGGTATCAGCTGTCTGCTGATCACGCCCCTGGGACTCCTGTGACATTCTGTGAGGATCCTGGACTAGAGGATAAAGGTAGCAATGAAAGTGCCTATCAGGTATCAACTGTCTGCTGATCATGCCCCTGGGACTACTGTGACGTGCTGTGAGGATCCTGGACTAGAGGATAAAGGTAGCAATGAAAGTGCCTCCCAGGTATCAGCTGTCTGCTGATCACGCCCCTGGGACTCCTGTGACATGCTGTGAGGATCCTGGACTAGAGGATAAATGTAGCAATGAAAGTGCCTCCCAGGTATCAACTGTCTGCTGATCACGCCCCTTGGACTCCTGTGATGTTCTGTGAGGTTCCTGGACTAGAGGATAAAGGTAGCAATGAAAGTGCCTCCCAGGAATCAGCTGTCTGCTGATCACGCCCCTGGGACTCCTGTGATGTGCTGTGAGGATCCTGGACTAGAGGATAAAGGTTGCAATGAAAGTGCCTTCCAGGTATCAGCTGCCTGCTGATCACGCCCCTTGGACTCCTGTGACGTGCTGTGAGGATCCTGCACTAGAGGTTAAAGGCAGCAATGAAAGTGCCTCCCAGGTATCAGCTGTCTGCTGTTCACACCACACTCCTGTGACATGCTGTGAGGATCCTGGACTAGAGGATAAAGGCAGCAGTGAAAGTGCCTCCCAGGTATCAGCTGTCTGCTGATCACACCCCTGGGACTCCTGTGACATGCTGTGAGGATCCTGGACTAGAGGATATAGGCAGCAATGAAAGTGTCTCCCAGGTATCAGCTGTCTGCTGATCACGCCCCTTGGACTCCTGTGACGTGCTTTGAGGATCCTGGACTAGAGGATAAAGGCAGCAATGAAAGTGCCTCCCAGGTATCAGCTGTCTGCTGATCACACCCCTGGGACTCCTGTGACGTGCTGTGAGGATACTGGACTAGATAATAAAGGTTGCAATGAAAGTGCCTCCCAGGTATCAGCTGTTTGCTGACCACGCCCCTGGGACTCCTGTGACATGATGTGAGGATCCTGGACTAGAGGTTAAAGGCAGCAATGAAAGTTCCTCCCAGGTATCAGCTGTCTGCTGATCACACGCCTTGGACTCCTGTGACATGCTGTGAGGATCCTGGACTAGACGATAAAGGCAGCAATGAAAGTGTCTCCCAGGTATCAGCTGTCTGCTGATCATGCCCCTGGGACTCCTGTGATGTGCTGTGAGGATCCTGGACCAGAGGATAAAGGTAGCAATGAAAGTGCCTCCCAGGTATCAGCTGTCTGCTGATCACGCCCCTGGGACTCCTGTGACATGCTGTGAGGATCCTGGACTAGAGGATAAAGGCAGCAATGAAAGTGCCTCTCTGGTATCAGCTGTCTGCTGATCACGCCCCTAGGACTCGTGTGACGTTCTGTGAGGATCCTGGACTAGAGGATAAAGGCAGCAATGAAAGTGCCTCCCAGGTATCAGCAGTCTGCTGATCACACCCCTGGGACTCCTGTGACGTGCTGTGAGGATACTGGACTAGATATTAAAGGTTGCAATGAAAGTGCCTCCCAGGTATCAGCTGTCTGCTGATCACGCCCCTGGGACTCCTGTGACGTGCTGTGAGGATCCTGGACTAGAGGTTAAAGGCAGCAATGAAAGTTCCTCCCAGGTATCAGCTGTCTGCTGATCACACGCCTGGGACTCCTGTGACATGCTCTGAGGATCCTGGACTAGACGATAAAGGCAGCAATGAAAGTGCCTCCCAGGTATCAGCTGTCTGCTGATCTCGCCCCTGGGACTCGTGTGACATGCTGTAAGGATCCTAGACTAGAAGTTAAAGGCAGCAATGAAAGTGCCTCCCAGGTATCAGCTGTATGCTGATCACGCACCTGGGACTCCTGTGACATGCTGTGAGGATCCTGGACTAGAGAATAAAGGTAACAATGAAAGTGCCTATCAGGTATCAACTGTCTGCTGATCATGCCCCTGGGACTCCTGTGACGTGCTGTGAGGATCCTGGACTAGAGGATAAATATAGCAATTAAAGTGCCTCCCAGGTATCAGCTGTCTGCTGATCACGCCCCATGTACTCCTGTGATGTGCTGTGAGGATCCTGGACTAGAGGATTAAGGCAGCAATGAAAGTGGCTCCCAGGTATCAGCTGTCTGCTGATCATGTCCCTAGGACTCCAGTGACATGCTATGAGAATCCTGGATTAGAGGATAAAGGCAGCAATGAAAGTGCCTCCCAGGTATCAGCTGTCTGCTGATCATGCCCCTGGGACTCCTGTGACATGCTGTGAGGATCCTGGACTAGAGGATAAAGGCAGCAATGAAAGTGCCTCCCAGGTATCAGCTGTTGCTGATCACGACCCTGGGACTCCTGTGACATGCTGTGAGGATCCTGGACTAGAGGATAAAGGCAGCAATGAAAGTGTCTCCCAGGTATCAGCTGTCTGCTGATCACGTCCCTTTGACTCCTGTGACGTGCTGTGAGGATCCTGGACTAGAGGATAAAGGTAGCAATGAAAGCGCCTCCCAGGTATCAGCTGTCTGCTCATCACACCCCTGGGACTCCTGTGACATGCTGTGAGGATCCTGGATTAGAGGAAAAAGGCAGCAATGAAAGTGCCTCCTAGGTATCAGCTGTCTGCTGATCACGCCCCTGGGACTCGTGTGACATGCTGTGAGGATCCTGGGCTAGAGGTTAAAGGCAGCAATGAAAGTGCCTCCCAGGTATCAGCTGTCAGCTGATCACGCCCCTGGGACTCCTGTGACATGCTGTGAGGATCCTGGACTAGAGGATAATGGCAGCAATAAAAGTGCCACCCAGGTATCAGCTGTCTGCTGATCACGCCCCTGGGACTCCTGTGACGTGCTTTGAGGATCCTGGACTAGAGGATAAAGGCAGCAATGAAATTGCCTCCCAGGTATCAGCTGTCTGCTGATCATGCCCCTGGGACTCCTGTGACAAGCTGTGAGGATCCTGGACTAGAGGATAAAGGCAGCAATGAAAGTGCCTCCCAGGTATCAGCTGTCTGCTGATCACGCCCCTGGGACTCCTGTGACATGCTATGAGGATCCTGGACTAGAGGATAAAGGCAGCAATGAAAGTGCCTCCCAGGTATCAGCTGTCTGCTGATCATGCCCCTGGGACTCCTGTGACATGCTGTGAGGATCCTGGACTAGAGGATAAAGGCAGCAATGAAAGTGCCTCCCAGGTATCAGCTGTCTGCTGATCACGCCCCTGGGACTCCTGTGACATGCTGTGAGGATCCTGGACTAGAGGATAAAGGCAGCAATGAAAGTGTCTCCCAGGTATCAGCTGTCTGCTGATCACGTCCCATGGACTCCTGTGACGTGCTATGAGGATCCTGGACTAGAGGATAAAGGTAGCAATGAAAGTGCCTCCCAGGTATCAGCTGTCTGCTGATCACACCCCTGGGACTCCTGTGACATGCTGTGAGGATCCTGGATTAGAGGATAAAGGCAGCAATGAAAGTGCCTCCCAGGTATCAGCTGTCTGCTGATCACGCCCCTTGGACTCGTATGACGTACTGTGAGGATCCTGGACTAGAGGATAAAGGTAGCAATGAAAGTGCCTCCTAGGTTTCAGCTGTCTGCTGATCACGCCACTGGGACTCCTGTGATGTGCTGTGAGGATCTTGGACAAGAGGATAAATGTAGCAATGAAACTGCCTCCCAGGTATCAGCTGTCTGCTGATCACACCCATGGCACTCCTGTGACATGCTGTGAGGATGCTGGACTAGAGGATAAAGGTTGCAATGAAAGTGCCTCACAGATATCAGCTGTCTGCTGATCACGCCCCTGGGACTCCTGTGATGTGCTGTGAGGATCCTGGACTAGAGGTTAAAGGCAGCAAATGAAAGTGCCTTCCAGGTATCACCTGTCTGCTGATCACGCCCCTGGGACTCTTGTGACGTGCTGTGAGGATCCTGGACCAGAGGATAAAGGTAGCAATGAAAGTGCCTCCCAGGTATCAACTGTCTGCTGGTCACACCCCTGGGACACCTGTGACATGCTGTGAGGATCCAGGACTAGAAGTTAAAGGCAGCAATGAAAGTGCCTCCCAGGTATCAGCTGTCTGCTGATCACACCCCTGGGACTCATGTGACATTCTGTGTGGATCCTGGACTAGAGGATAAAGGTAGCAATGAAAGTGCCTATCAGGTATCAACTGTCTGCTGATCATGCCCCTGGGACTACTGTGATGTGCTGTGAGGATCGGGGACTAGAGGATAAAGGCAGCAATGAAAGTGCCTCCCAGGTATCAGCTGTCTGCTGATCACACCCCTGGGACTCCTCTGACATGCTGTGAGGATCCTGGACTAGAGGATAAAGGCAGCAATGAAAGTAGCTCCTAGGTATCAGCTGTCTGCTGATCACACCCCTGGGACTTGTGTGACATGCTGTGAGGATCCTAGACTAGAAGTTAAAGGCAGCAATGAAAGTGCCTCCCAGGTATCAGCTGTCTGCTGATCACGCCCCTGGGACTCCTGTGACGTGCTGTGAGGATCCTGGACTAGAGGATAAAGGTAGCAATGAAAGTGCCTATCAGGTATCAACTGTCTGCTGATCATGCCCCTGGGACTCCTGTGACGTGCTGTGAGGATCCTGGACTAGAGGATAAAGGAAGCAATGAAAGTGCCTCCCAGGTATCAGCGGTCTGCTGATCACGCCCCTGGGACTCCTGTGACGTGCTGTGAGGATCCTGGACTAGAGGATTAAGGCAGCAATGAAAGTGCCTCCCAGGTATCAGCTGTCTGCTGATCACGCCCCTGGGACTCCTGTGACGTGCTGTGAGGATCCTGGACTAGAGGATAAAGGCAGCAATGAAAGTGCCTCCCAGGTATCAGCTGTCTGCTGATCACGCCCCTGGGACTCCTGTGATGTGCTGTGAGGATCCTGGACTAGAGGATAAAGGCAGCCATGAAAGTGCCTCCCAGGTATCAGCTGTCTGCTGATCACGCCCCTGGGACTCCTGTGACATGCTGTGATGATCCTGGACTAGAGGATAAAGGCAGCAATGAAAGTGGCTCCCAGGTATCAGCTGTCTGCTGATCACATCCCAAAGACTCCTGTGACAATCTGTCAGGATCTTGGACTAGAGGATAAAGGTAGCAATGAAAGTGCCTATCAGGTATCAACTGTCTGCTGATCATGCCCCTGGGACTCCTGTGACGTGCTTTGAGGATCCTGGACTAGAGGATAAAGGCAGCAATGAAAGTTCCTCCCAGGTATCAGCTGTCTGCTGATCACACCCCTGGGACTCCTGTGACGTGCTGTGAGGATCCTGGACTAGAGGATTAAGGTAGCAATGAAAGTGCATCCCAGGTATCAGCTGTCTGCTGTTCACACCACACTCCTATGACATGCTGTGAGGATCCTGGACTAGAGGATAAAGGCAGCAATGAAAGTGCCTCCTAGGTATCAGCTGTCTGCTGATCACACCCCTGTGACTCCTGTGACATGCTGTGAGGATCCTGGACTAGAGGATAAAGGTTGCAATGAAAGTGCCTCCCAGATATCAGCTGTCTGCTGATCATGTCCCTGGGACTCCTGTGACATGCTGTGAGGATCCTGGACTAGAGGTTAAAGGCAGCAAATGAAAGTGCCTCCCAGGTATCAGCTGTCTGCTGATCACGCCCCTGGGTCTCCTGTGACGTGCTGTGAGGATCCTGGACCAGAGGATAAAGGTAGCAATGAAAGTGCCTCCCAGGTATCAGCTGTTTGCTGATCACGCCCCTGGGAATCCTGTGACATGCTGTGAGGATCCTGGACTAGAGGATAAAGGCAGCAATGAAAGTGCCTCCCAGGTATCAGCTGTCTGCTGATCACGCCCCTGGGACTCCTGTGACGTGCTGTGAGGATCCTGGGCTAGAGGATAAAGGTAGCAATGAAAGTGCCTCCCAGGTATCAGCTGTCTGCTGATCACGCCCCTGTGACTCCTGTGACATGCTGTGAGGATCCTGGATTAGAGGATAAAGGCAGCAATGAAATTGCCTCCCAGGTATCAGCTGTCTGCTGATCACGCCCCTTGGACTCGTGTGACGTACTGTGAGGATCCTGGACTAGAGGATAAAGGCAGCAATGAAAGTGCCTCCCAGGTATCAGCTGTCTGCTGGTCACACCCCTGGGACACCTGTGACATGCTGTGAGGATCCTGGACTAGAGGTTAAAGGCAGCAATGAAAGTGCCTCCCAGGTATCAGCTGTCTGCTGATCACACCCCTGGGACTCCTGTGACATTCTGTGTGGATCCTGGACTAGAGGATAAAGGTAGCAATGAAAGTGCCTATCAGGTATCAACTGTCTGCTGATCACGCCCCTGGGACTCCCGTGACATGCTGTGAGGATCCTGGACTAGTGGATAAAGGCAGCAATGAAAGTGCCTCCCAGGTATCAGCTGTCTGCTGATCATGCCCCTGGGACTCCTGTAACGTGCTGTGAGGATCCTGGACTAGAGGATAAAGGTAGCACTGAAAGTACCTCCCAGGTATCAGCTGTCTGCTGGTCACACCCCTGGGACTCCAGTGACATGCTGTGAGGATCCTGGACAAGAGGTTAAAGGCAGCAATGAAAGTACCTCCCAGGTATCAGCTGTCTGCTGATCACGCCCCTGGGACTCCTGTGACATTCTGTCAGGATCCTGGACTAGAGGATAAAGGTAGCAATGAAAGTGCCTATCAGGTATCAACTGTCTGCTGATCATGCCCCTGGGACTCCTGTGATGTGCTTTGAGGATCCTGGACTAGAGGATAAAGGCAGCAATGAAAGTGCCTCCCAGGTATCAGCTGTCTGCTGATCACACCCCTGGGACTCCTGTGATGTGCTGTGAGGATCCTGGACTAGAGGATTAAGGTAGCATTGAAAGTGCATCCCAGGTATCAGCTGTCTTCTGTTCACACCACACTCCTATGACATGCTGTGAGGATCCTGGACTAGAGGATAAAGGCAGCAATGAAAGTGCCTCCTAGGTATCAGCTGTCTGCTGATCACACCCCTGTGACTCCTGTGACATGCTGTGAGGATCCTGGACTAGAGGATAAAGGCAGCAATGAAAGTGCCTCCTAGGTATCAGCTGTCTGCTGATCACGTCCCTGGGACTCGTGTGACATGCTGTGAGGATCCTGGACTAGAAGTTAAAGGCAGCAATGAAAGTGCCTCCCAGGTATCAGCTGTCTGCTGATCATGCCCCTGGGACTCCTGTGACATGCTGTGAGGATCCTGGACTAGAGGATAAAGGTAACAATGAAAGTGCCTATCAGGTATCAACTGTCTGCTGATCATGCCCCTGGGACTCCTGTGACGTGCTGTGAGGATCCTGGACTAGAGGATAAATATAGCAATTAAAGTGCCTCCCAGGTATCAGCTGTCTGCTGATCACGCCCCATGTACTCCTGTGATGTGCTGTGAGGATCCTGGACTAGAGGATAAAGGCAGCAATGAAAGTGCCACCCAGGTATCAGCTGTCTGCTGATCATGCCCCTGGGACTCCTGTGACGTGCTGTGAGGATCCTGGACTAGAGGATAAAGGCAGCAATAAAAGTGCCTCCCAGGTATCAGCTGTCTGCTGATCATGCCCATGGGACTCCTGTGACGTGCTGTGAGGATCCTGGACTAGAGGATAAAGGCAGCAATGAAAGTGCCTCCCAGGTATCAGCTGTCTGCTGATCATGCCCCAGGGACTCCTGTGACATGCTGTGAGGATCCTGGCCTAGAGGATTAAGGCAGCAATGAAAGTGGCTCCCAGGTATCAGCTGTCTACTGATCATGTCCCTAGGACTCCTGTGACATGCTATGAGAATCCTGGATTAGAGGATAAAGGCAGCAATGAAAGTGCCTCCCAGGTATCAGCTGTCTGCTGATCATGCCCCTGGGACTCCTGTGACATGCTGTGAGGATCCTGGACTAGAGGATAAAGGCAGCAATGAAAGTGCCTCCCAGGTATCAGCTGTTGCTGATCACGCCCCTGGGACTCGTGTGACATGCTGTGAGGATCCAGGACTAGAGGATAAAGGCAGCAATGAAAGTGTCTCCCAGGTATCAGCTGTCTGCTGATCACGTCCCTTGGACTCCTGTGATGTGCTGTGAGGATCCTGGACTAGAGGATAAAGGTAGCAATGAAAGCGCCTCCCAGGTATCAGCTGTCTGCTCATCACACCCCTGGGACTCCTGTGACATGCTGTGAGGATCCTGGATTAGAGGATAAAGGCAGGAATGAAAGTGCCTCCTAGGTATCAGCTGTCTGCTGATCACGCCCCTGGGACTTGTGTGACATGCTGTGAGGATCCTGGGCTAGAGGTTAAAGGCAGCAATGAAAGTGCCTCCCAGGTATCAGCTGTCAGCTGATCACGCCCCTGGGACTCCTGTGACATGCTGTGAGGATCCTGGACTAGAGGATAAAGGCAGCAATGAAAGTGCCACCCAGGTATCAGCTGTCTGCTGATCACGCCCCTGTGACTCCTGTGATGTGCTGTGAGGATCCTGGACTAGAGGATAAAGGCAGCAATGAAATTGCCTCCCAGGTATCAGATGTCTGCTGATCATGCCCCTGGGACTCCTGTAACATGCTGTGAGGATCCTGGACTAGAGGATAAAGGCAGCAATGAAAGTGCCTCCCAGGTATCAGCTGTCTGCTGATCATGCCCCTGGGACTCCTGTGACATGCTGTGTGGATCCTTGACTAGAGGATAAAGGCAGCAATGAAAGTGGCACCCAGGTATCAGCTGTCTGCTGATCACGTCCCTAGGACTCCTGTGACATGCTATGAGGATCCTGGACTAGAGGATAAAGGCAGCAATGAAAGTGCCTCCCAGGTATCAGCTGTCTGCTGATCATGCCCCTGGGACTCCTGTGACATGCTGTGAGGATCCTGGACTAGAGGATAAAGGCAGCAATGAAAGTGCCTCCCAGGTATCAGCTGTCTGCTGATCACGCCCCTTGGACTCCTGTGACGTGCTGTGAGGATCCTGGACTAGAGGATAAAGGCAGCAATGAAAGTGTCTCCCAGGTATCAGCTGTCTGCTGATCACGTCCCTTGGACTCCTGTGACGTGCTATGAGGATCCTGGACTAGAGGATAAAGGTAGCAATGAAAGTGCCTCCCAGGTATCAGCTGTCTGCTGATCACACCCCTGGGACTCCTGTGACATGCTGTGAGGAACCTGGATTAGAGGATAAAGGCAGCAATGAAAGTGCCTCCCAGGTATCAGCTGTCTGCTGATCACGCCCCTTGGACTCGTATGACGTACTGTGAGGATCCTGGACTAGAGGATAAAGGTAGCAATGAAAGTGCCTCCTAGGTTTCAGCTGTCTGCTGATCACGCCACTGGGACTCCTGTGATGTGCTGTGAGGATCTTGGACAAGAGGATAAAGGTAGCAATGAAAGTGCCTCCCAGGTATCAGCTGTCTGCTGATCACACCCATGGCACTCCTGTGACATGCTGTGAGGATACTGGACTAGAGGATAAAGGTTGCAATGAAAGTGCCTCCCAGATATCAGCTGTCTGCTGATCACGCCCCTGGGACTCCTGTGACGTGCTGTGAGGATCCTGGACTAGAGGATAAAGGCAGCAATGAAAGTGCCTCCCAGGTATCAGCTGTCTGCTGATCACGCCCCTGGGACTCCTGTGATGTGCTGTGAGGATCCTGGACTAGAGGATAAAGGCAGCCATGAAAGTGCCTCCCAGGTATCAGCTGTCTGCTGATCACGCCCCTGGGACTCCTGTGACATGCTGTGAGGATCCTGGACTAGAGGATAAAGGCAGCAATGAAAGTGGCTCCCAGGTATCAGCTGTCTGCTGATCACATCCCAAGGACTCCTGTGACATTCTGTCAGGATACTGGACTAGAGGATAAAGGTAGCAATGAAAGTGCCTATCAGGTATCAACTGTCTGCTGATCATGCCCCTGGGACTCCTGTGACGTGCTTTGAGGATCCTGGACTAGAGGATAAAGGCAGCAATGAAAGTGCCTCCCAGGTATCAGCTGTCTGCTGATCACACCCCTGGGACTCCTGTGACGTGCTGTGAGGATCCTGGACTAGAGGATTAAGGTAGCAATGAAAGTGCATCCCAGGTATCAGCTGTCTGCTGTTCACACCACACTCCTATGACATGCTGTGAGGATCCTGGACTAGAGGATAAAGGCAGCAATGAAAGTGCCTCCTAGGTATCAGCTGTCTGCTGATCACACCCCTGTGACTCCTGTGACATGCTGTGAAGATCCTGGACTAGAGGATATAGGCAGCAATGAAAGTGCCTCCTAGGTATCAGCTGTCTGCTGATCACGCCCCTGGGACTCGTGTGACATGCTGTGAGGATCCTTGACTAGAGGTTAAAGGCAGCAATGAAAGTGCCTCCCAGGTATCAGCTGTCTGCTGATCACGCCCCTGGGACTCCTGTGACGTGCTGTGAGGATCCTGGACTAGAGGATAAAGGTAGCAATGAAAGTGCCTCCCAGGTATCAGCTGTCTGCTGATCACACCCCTGGGACTCCTGTGACATGCTGTGAGGATCCTGGATTAGAGGATAAAGGCAGCAATGAAAGTGCCTCCCAGGTATCAGCTGTCTGCTGATCACGCCCCTTGGACTCGTATGACGTACTGTGAGGATCCTGGACTAGAGGATAAAGGTAGCAATGAAAGTGCCTCCTAGGTTTCAGCTGTCTGCTGATCACGCCACAGGGACTCCTGTGATGTGCTGTGAGGATCTTGGACTAGAGGATAAAGGTAGCAATGAAACTGCCTCCCAGGTATCAGCTGTCTGCTGATCACACCCATGGCACTCCTGTGACATGCTGTGAGGATCCTGGACTAGAGGATAAAGGCAGCAATGAAAGTGGCTCCCAGGTATCAGCTGTCTGCTGATCACATCCCAAAGACTCCTGTGACAATCTGTCAGGATCTTGGACTAGAGGATAAAGGTAGCAATGAAAGTGCCTATCAGGTATCAACTGTCTGCTGATCATGCCCCTGGGACTCCTGTGACGTGCTTTGAGGATCCTGGACTAGAGGATAAAGGCAGCAATGAAAGTGCCTCCCAGGTATCAGCTGTCTGCTGATCACACCCCTGGGACTCCTGTGACGTGCTGTGAGGATCCTGGACTAGAGGATTAAGGTAGCAATGAAAGTGCATCCCAGGTATCAGCTGTCTGCTGTTCACACCACACTCCTATGACATGCTGTGAGGATCCTGGACTAGAGGATAAAGGCAGCAATGAAAGTGCCTCCTAGGTATCAGCTGTCTGCTGATCACACCCCTGTGACTCCTGTGACATGCTGTGAGGATCCTGGACTAGAGGATAAAGGTTGCAATGAAAGTGCCTCCCAGATATCAGCTGTCTGCTGATCATGTCCCTGGGACTCCTGTGACATGCTGTGAGGATCCTGGACTAGAGGTTAAAGGCAGCAAATGAAAGTGCCTCCCAGGTATCAGCTGTCTGCTGATCACGCCCCTGGGTCTCCTGTGACGTGCTGTGAGGATCCTGGACCAGAGGATAAAGGTAGCAATGAAAGTGCCTCCCAGGTATCAGCTGTTTGCTGATCACGCCCCTGGGAATCCTGTGACATGCTGTGAGGATCCTGGACTAGAGGATAAAGGCAGCAATGAAAGTGCCTCCCAGGTATCAGCTGTCTGCTGATCACGCCCCTGGGACTCCTGTGACGTGCTGTGAGGATCCTGGGCTAGAGGATAAAGGTAGCAATGAAAGTGCCTCCCAGGTATCAGCTGTCTGCTGATCACGCCCCTGTGACTCCTGTGACATGCTGTGAGGATCCTGGATTAGAGGATAAAGGCAGCAATGAAATTGCCTCCCAGGTATCAGCTGTCTGCTGATCACGCCCCTTGGACTCGTGTGACGTACTGTGAGGATCCTGGACTAGAGGATAAAGGCAGCAATGAAAGTGCCTCCCAGGTATCAGCTGTCTGCTGGTCACACCCCTGGGACACCTGTGACATGCTGTGAGGATCCTGGACTAGAGGTTAAAGGCAGCAATGAAAGTGCCTCCCAGGTATCAGCTGTCTGCTGATCACACCCCTGGGACTCCTGTGACATTCTGTGTGGATCCTGGACTAGAGGATAAAGGTAGCAATGAAAGTGCCTATCAGGTATCAACTGTCTGCTGATCACGCCCCTGGGACTCCCGTGACATGCTGTGAGGATCCTGGACTAGTGGATAAAGGCAGCAATGAAAGTGCCTCCCAGGTATCAGCTGTCTGCTGATCATGCCCCTGGGACTCCTGTAACGTGCTGTGAGGATCCTGGACTAGAGGATAAAGGTAGCACTGAAAGTACCTCCCAGGTATCAGCTGTCTGCTGGTCACACCCCTGGGACTCCAGTGACATGCTGTGAGGATCCTGGACAAGAGGTTAAAGGCAGCAATGAAAGTACCTCCCAGGTATCAGCTGTCTGCTGATCACGCCCCTGGGACTCCTGTGACATTCTGTCAGGATCCTGGACTAGAGGATAAAGGTAGCAATGAAAGTGCCTATCAGGTATCAACTGTCTGCTGATCATGCCCCTGGGACTCCTGTGATGTGCTTTGAGGATCCTGGACTAGAGGATAAAGGCAGCAATGAAAGTGCCTCCCAGGTATCAGCTGTCTGCTGATCACACCCCTGGGACTCCTGTGATGTGCTGTGAGGATCCTGGACTAGAGGATTAAGGTAGCATTGAAAGTGCATCCCAGGTATCAGCTGTCTGCTGTTCACACCACACTCCTATGACATGCTGTGAGGATCCTGGACTAGAGGATAAAGGCAGCAATGAAAGTGCCTCCTAGGTATCAGCTGTCTGCTGATCACACCCCTGTGACTCCTGTGACATGCTGTGAGGATCCTGGACTAGAGGATAAAGGCAGCAATGAAAGTGCCTCCTAGGTATCAGCTGTCTGCTGATCACGTCCCTGGGACTCGTGTGACATGCTGTGAGGATCCTGGACTAGAAGTTAAAGGCAGCAATGAAAGTGCCTCCCAGGTATCAGCTGTCTGCTGATCACGCCCCTGGGACTCCTGTGACATGCTGTGAGGATCCTGGACTAGAGGATAAAGGTAACAATGAAAGTGCCTATCAGGTATCAACTGTCTGCTGATCATGCCCCTGGGACTCCTGTGACGTGCTGTGAGGATCCTGGACTAGAGGATAAATATAGCAATTAAAGTGCCTCCCAGGTATCAGCTGTCTGCTGATCACGCCCCATGTACTCCTGTGATGTGCTGTGAGGATCCTGGACTAGAGGATAAAGGCAGCAATGAAAGTGCCACCCAGGTATCAGCTGTCTGCTGATCATGCCCCTGGGACTCCTGTGACGTGCTGTGAGGATCCTGGACTAGAGGATAAAGGCAGCAATAAAAGTGCCTCCCAGGTATCAGCTGTCTGCTGATCATGCCCATGGGACTCCTGTGACGTGCTGTGAGGATCCTGGACTAGAGGATAAAGGCAGCAATGAAAGTGCCTCCCAGGTATCAGCTGTCTGCTGATCATGCCCCAGGGACTCCTGTGACATGCTGTGAGGATCCTGGCCTAGAGGATTAAGGCAGCAATGAAAGTGGCTCCCAGGTATCAGCTGTCTACTGATCATGTCCCTAGGACTCCTGTGACATGCTATGAGAATCCTGGATTAGAGGATAAAGGCAGCAATGAAAGTGCCTCCCAGGTATCAGCTGTCTGCTGATCATGCCCCTGGGACTCCTGTGACATGCTGTGAGGATCCTGGACTAGAGGATAAAGGCAGCAATGAAAGTGCCTCCCAGGTATCAGCTGTTGCTGATCACGCCCCTGGGACTCGTGTTACATGCTGTGAGGATCCAGGACTAGAGGATAAAGGCAGCAATGAAAGTGTCTCCCAGGTATCAGCTGTCTGCTGATCACGTCCCTTGGACTCCTGTGATGTGCTGTGAGGATCCTGGACTAGAGGATAAAGGTAGCAATGAAAGCGCCTCCCAGGTATCAGCTGTCTGCTCATCACACCCCTGGGACTCCTGTGACATGCTGTGAGGATCCTGGATTAGAGGATAAAGGCAGGAATGAAAGTGCCTCCTAGGTATCAGCTGTCTGCTGATCACGCCCCTGGGACTTGTGTGACATGCTGTGAGGATCCTGGGCTAGAGGTTAAAGGCAGCAATGAAAGTGCCTCCCAGGTATCAGCTGTCAGCTGATCACGCCCCTGGGACTCCTGTGACATGCTGTGAGGATCCTGGACTAGAGGATAAAGGCAGCAATGAAAGTGCCACCCAGGTATCAGCTGTCTGCTGATCACGCCCCTGTGACTCCTGTGATGTGCTGTGAGGATCCTGGACTAGAGGATAAAGGCAGCAATGAAAGTGCCTCCCAGGTATCAGCTGTCTGCTGATCATGCCCCTGGGACTCCTGTGACATGCTGTGTGGATCCTTGACTAGAGGATAAAGGCAGCAATGAAAGTGGCACCCAGGTATCAGCTGTCTGCTGATCACGTCCCTAGGACTCCTGTGACATGCTATGAGGATCCTGGACTAGAGGATAAAGGCAGCAATGAAAGTGCCTCCCAGGTATCAGCTGTCTGCTGATCATGCCCCTGGGACTCCTGTGACATGCTGTGAGGATCCTGGACTAGAGGATAAAGGCAGCAATGAAAGTGCCTCCCAGGTATCAGCTGTCTGCTGATCACGCCCCTTGGACTCCTGTGACATGCTGTGAGGATCCTGGACTAGAGGATAAAGGCAGCAATGAAAGTGTCTCCCAGGTATCAGCTGTCTGCTGATCACGTCCCTTGGACTCCTGTGACGTGCTATGAGGATCCTGGACTAGAGGATAAAGGTAGCAATGAAAGTGCTTCCCAGGTATCAGCTGTCTGCTGATCACACCCCTGGGACTCCTGTGACATGCTGTGAGGAACCTGGATTAGAGGATAAAGGCAGCAATGAAAGTGCCTCCCATGTATCAGCTGTCTGCTGATCACGCCCCTTGGACTCGTATGACGTACTGTGAGGATCCTGGACTAGAGGATAAAGGTAGCAATGAAAGTGCCTCCTAGGTTTCAGCTGTCTGCTGATCACGCCACTGGGACTCCTGTGATGTGCTGTGAGGATCTTGGACAAGAGGATAAAGGTAGCAATGAAAGTGCCTCCCAGGTATCAGCTGTCTGCTGATCACACCCATGGCACTCCTGTGACATGCTGTGAGGATACTGGACTAGAGGATAAAGGTTGCAATGAAAGTGCCTCCCAGATATCAGCTGTCTGCTGATCACGCCCCTGGGACTCCTGTGACGTGCTGTGAGGATCCTGGACTAGAGGATAAAGGCAGCAATGAAAGTGCCTCCCAGGTATCAGCTGTCTGCTGATCACGCCCCTGGGACTCCTGTGATGTGCTGTGAGGATCCTGGACTAGAGGATAAAGGCAGCCATGAAAGTGCCTCCCAGGTATCACCTGTCTGCTGATCACGCCCCTGGGACTCCTGTGACATGCTGTGAGGATCCTGGACTAGAGGATAAAGGCAGCAATGAAAGTGGCTCCCAGGTATCAGCTGTCTGCTGATCACATCCCAAGGACTCCTGTGACATTCTGTCAGGATACTGGACTAGAGGATAAAGGTAGCAATGAAAGTGCCTATCAGGTATCAACTGTCTGCTGATCATGCCCCTGGGACTCCTGTGACGTGCTTTGAGGATCCTGGACTAGAGGATAAAGGCAGCAATGAAAGTGCCTCCCAGGTATCAGCTGTCTGCTGATCACACCCCTGGGACTCCTGTGACGTGCTGTGAGGATCCTGGACTAGAGGATTAAGGTAGCAATGAAAGTGCATCCCAGGTATCAGCTGTCTGCTGTTCACACCACACTCCTATGACATGCTGTGAGGATCCTGGACTAGAGGATAAAGGCAGCAATGAAAGTGCCTCCTAGGTATCAGCTGTCTGCTGATCACACCCCTGTGACTCCTGTGACATGCTGTGAGGATCCTGGACTAGAGGATATAGGCAGCAATGAAAGTGCCTCCTAGGTATCAGCTGTCTGCTGATCACGCCCCTGGGACTCGTGTGACATGCTGTGAGGATCCTTGACTAGAGGTTAAAGGCAGCAATGAAAGTGCCTCCCAGGTATCAGCTGTCTGCTGATCACGCCCCTGGGACTCCTGTGACGTGCTGTGAGGATCCTGGACTAGAGGATAAAGGTAGCAATGAAAGTGCCTCCCAGGTATCAGCTGTCTGCTGATCACACCCCTGGGACTCCTGTGACATGCTGTGAGGATCCTGGATTAGAGGATAAAGGCAGCAATGAAAGTGCCTCCCAGGTATCAGCTGTCTGCTGATCACGCCCCTTGGACTCGTATGACGTACTGTGAGGATCCTGGACTAGAGGATAAAGGTAGCAATGAAAGTGCCTCCTAGGTTTCAGCTGTCTGCTGATCACGCCACAGGGACTCCTGTGATGTGCTGTGAGGATCTTGGACTAGAGGATAAAGGTAGCAATGAAACTGCCTCCCAGGTATCAGCTGTCTGCTGATCACACCCATGGCACTCCTGTGACATGCTGTGAGGATCCTGGACTAGAGGATAAAGGTTGCAATGAAAGTGCCTCCCAGATATCAGCTGTCTGCTGATCATGTCCCTGGGACTCCTGTGACATGCTGTGAGGATCCTGGACTAGAGGTTAAAGGCAGCAAATGAAGGTGCCTCCCAGGTATCAGCTGTCTGCTGATCACGCCCCTGGGACTCCTGTGACGTGCTGTGAGGATCCTGGACCAGAGGATAAAGGTAGCAATGAAAGTGCCTCCCAGGTATCAGCTGTTTGCTGATCACGCCCCTGGGAATCCTGTGACATGCTGTGAGGATCCTGGACTAGAGGATAAAGGCAGCAATGAAAGTGCCTCCCAGGTATCAGCTGTCTGCTGATCACGCCCCTGGGACTCCTGTGACGTGCTGTGAGGATCCTGGGCTAGAGGATAAAGGTAGCAATGAAAGTGCCTCCCAGGTATCAGTTGTCTGCTGATCACGCCCCTGGGACTCCTGTGACATGCTGTGAGGATCCTGGATTAGAGGATAAAGGCAGCAATGAAATTGCCTCCCAGGTATCAGCTGTCTGCTGATCACGCCCCTTGGACTCGTGTGACGTACTGTGAGGATCCTGGACTAGAGGATAATGGCAGCAATGAAAGTGCCTCCCAGGTATCAGCTGTCTGCTGGTCACACCCCTGGGACACCTGTGACATGCTGTGAGGATCCTGGACTAGAGGTTAAAGGCAGCAATGAAAGTGCCTCCCAGGTATCAGCTGTCTGCTGATCACACCCCTGGGACTCCTGTGACATTCTGTATGGATCCTGGACTAGAGGATAAAGGTAGAAATGAAAGTGCCTATCAGGTATCAACTGTCTGCTGATCACGCCCCTGGGATTCCTGTGACATGCTGTGAGGATCCTGGACAAGAGGTTAAAGGCAGCAATGAAAGTACCTCCCAGGTATCCGCTGTCTGCTGATCACGCCCCGGGGACTCCTGTGACATTCTGTCAGGATCCTGGACTAGAGGATAAAGGTAGCAATGAAAGTGCCTATCAGGTATCAACTGTCTGCTGATCATGCCCATGGGACTCCTGTGATGTGCTGTGAGGATCCTGGACTAGAGGATTAAGGTAGCAATGAAAGTGCATCCCAGGTATCAGCTGTCTGCTGTTCACACCACACTCCTATGACATGCTGTGAGGATCCTGGACTATAGGATAAAGGCAGCAATGAAAGTGCCTCCTAGGTATCAGCTGTCTGCTGATCACACCCCTGTGACTCCTGTGACATGCTGTGAGGATCCTGGACTAGAGGATAAAGGCAGCAATGAAAGTGCCTCCTAGGTATCAGCTGTCTGCTGATCACGCCCCTGGGACTCGTGTGACATGCTGTGAGGATCCTGGACTAGAAGTTAAAGGCAGCAATGAAAGTGCCTCCCAGGTATCAGCTGTCTGCTGATCACGCCCCTGGGACTCCTGTGACATGCTGTGAGGATCCTGGACTAGAGGATAAAGGTAACAATGAAAGTGCCTATCAGGTATCAACTGTCTACTGATCATGCCCCTGGGACTCCTGTGACGTGCTGTGAGGATCCTGGACTAGAGGAAAAATATAGCAATTAAAGTGCCTCCCAGGTATCAGCTGTCTGCTGATCATGCCCCTGGGACTCCTGTGACGTGCTGTGAGGATCCTGGACTAGAGGATAAAGGCAGCAATAAAAGTGCCTCCCAGGTATCAGCTGTCTGCTGATCACGCCCCTGGGACTCCTGTGACATGCTGTGAGGATCCTGGACTAGAGGATAAAGGCAGCAATGAAAGTGCCTCCCAGGTATCAGCTGTCTGCTGATCATGCCCCTGGGACTCCTGTGACATGCTGTGAGGATCCTGGACTAGAGGATTAAGGCAGCAATGAAAGTGGCTCCCAGGTATCAGCTGTCTGCTGATCATGTCCCTAGGACTCCTGTGACATGCTATGAGAATCCTGGATTAGAGGATAAAGGCAGCAATGAAAGTGCCTCCCAGGTATCAGCTGTCTGCTGATCATGCCCCTGGGACTCCTGTGACATGCTGTGAGGATCCTGGACTAGAGGATAAAGGCAGCAATGAAAGTGCCTCCCAGGTATCAGCTGTTGCTGATCACGCCCCTGGGACTCCTGTGACATGCTGTGAGGATCCAGGACTAGAGGATAAAGGCAGCAATGAAAGTGTCTCCCAGGTATCAGCTGTCTGCTGATCACGTCCCTTGGACTCCTGTGATGTGCTGTGAGATTCCTGGACTAGAGGATAAAGGTAGTAATGAAAGCACCTCCCAGGTATCAGCTGTCTGCTCATCACACCCCTGGGACTCCTGTGACATGCTGTGAGGATCCTGGATTAGAGGATAAAGGCAGCAATGAAAGTGCCTCCTAGGTATCAGCTGTCTGCTGATCACGCCCCTGGGACTCGTGTGACATGCTGTGAGGATCCTGGGCTAGAGGTTAAAAGCAGCAATGAAAGTGCCTCCCAGGTATCAGCTGTCAGCTGATCACGCCCCTGGGACTCCTGTGACATGCTGTGAGGATCCTGGACTAGAGGATAAAGGCAGCAATGAAAGTGCCACCCAGGTATCAGCTGTCTGCTGTTCACGCCCCTGGGACTCCTGTGACGTGCTGTGAGGATCCTGGACTAGAGGATAAAGGCAGCAATGAAATTGCCTCCCAGGTATCAGCTGTCTGCTGATCATGCCCCTGGGACTCCTGTGAAATGCTGTGAGGATCCTGGACTAGAGGATAAAGGCAGCAATGAAAGTGCCTCCCAGGTATCAGCTGTCTGCTGATCATGCCCCTGGGACTCCTGTGACATGCTGTGTGGATCCTTGACTAGAGGATAAAGGCAGCAATGAAAGTGGCTCCCAGGTATCAGCTGTCTGCTGATCACGTCCCTAGGACTCCTGTGACATGCTATGAGGATCCTGGACTAGAGGATAAAGGCAGCAATGAAAGTGCGACCCAGGTATCAGCTGTCTGCTGATCATGCCCCTGGGACTCCTGTGACATGCTGTGAGGATCCTGGACTAGAGGATAAAGGCAGCAATGAAAGTGCCTCCCAGGTATCAGCTGTCTGCTGATCACGCCCCTGGGACTCCTGTGACATGCTGTGAGGATCCTGGACTAGAGGATAAAGGCAGCAATGAAAGTGTCTCCCAGGTATCAGCTGTCTGCTGATCATGTCCCTTGGACTCCTGTGACGTGCTATGAGGATCCTGGACTAGAGGATAAAGATAGCAATGAAAGTGCCTCCCAGGTATCAGCTGTCTGCTGATCACACCCCTGGGACTCCTGTGACATGCTGTGAGGATCCTGGATTAGAGGATAAAGGCAGCAATGAAAGTGCCTCCCAGGTATCAGCTGTCTGCTGATCACGCCCCTTGGACTCGTATGACGTACTGTGAGGATCCTGGACTAGAGGATAAAGGTAGCAATGAAAGTGCCTCCTAGGTTTCAGCTGTCTGCTGGTCACGCCACTGGGACTCCTGTGATGTGCTGTGAGGATCTTGGACAAGAGGATAAAGGTAGCAATGAAACTGCCTCCCAGGTATCAGCTGTCTGCTGATCACACCCATGGCACTCCTGTGACATGCTGTGAGGATACTGGACTAGAGGATAAAGGTTGCAATGAAAGTGCCTCCCAGATATCAGCTGTCTGCTGATCACGCCCCTGGGACTCCTGTGACAGGCTGTGAGGATACTGGACTAGAGGTTAAAGGCAGCAAATGAAAGTGCCTTCCAGGTATAAGCTGTCTGCTGATCACGCCCCTGGGACTCCTGTGACGTGCTGTGAGGATCCTGGACCAGAGGATAAAGGTAGCAATGAAAGTGCCTCCCAGGTATCAGCTGTCTGCTGGTCACACCCCTGGGACACCTGTGACATGCTGTGAGGATCCAGGACTAGAAGTTAAAGGCAGCAATGAAAGTGCCTCCCAGGTATCAGCTGTTTGCTGATCACACCCCTGGGACTCCTGTGACATTCTGTGTGGATCCTGGACTAGAGGATAAAGGTAGCAATGAAAGTGCCTATCAGGTATCAACTGTCTGCTGATCATGCCCCTGGGACTACTGTGACGTGCTGTGAGGATCGGGGACTAGAGGATAAAGGCAGCAATGAAAGTGCCTCCCAGGTATCAGCTGTCTGCTGATCACACCCCTGGGACTCCTCTGACATGCTGTTAGGATCCTGGACTAGAGGATAAAGGCAGCAATGAAAGTACCTCCCAGGTATCAGCTGTCTGCTGATCACGCCCCTGGGACTCGTGTGACATGCTGTGAGGATCCTGGACTAGAAGTTAAAGGCAGCAATGAAAGTGCCTCCCAGGTATCAGCTGTCTGCTGATCACGCCCCTGGGACTCCTGTGACATGCTGTGAGGATCCTGGACTAGAGGATAAAGGTAACAATGAAAGTGCCTATCAGGTATCAACTGTCTGCTGATCATGCCCCTGGGACTCCTGTGACGTGCTGTGAGGATCCTGGACTAGAGGATAAATATAGCAATTAAAGTGCCTCCCAGGTATCAGCTGTCTGCTGATCACGCCCCATGTACTCCTGTGATGTGCTGTGAGGATCCTGGACTAGAGGATAAAGGCAGCAATGAAAGTGCCACCCAGGTATCAGCTGTCTGCTGATCATGCCCCTGGGACTCCTGTGACGTGCTGTGAGGATCCTGGACTAGAGGATAAAGGCAGCAATAAAAGTGCCTCCCAGGTATCAGCTGTCTGCTGATCATGCCCATGGGACTCCTGTGATGTGCTGTGAGGATCCTGGACTAGAGGATAAAGGCAGCAATGAAAGTGCCTCCCAGGTATCAGCTGTCTGCTGATCATGCCCCAGGGACTCCTGTGACATGCTGTGAGGATCCTGGCCTAGAGGATTAAGGCAGCAATGAAAGTGGCTCCCAGGTATCAGCTGTCTGCTGATCATGTCCCTAGGACTCCTGTGACATGCTATGAGAATCCTGGATTAGAGGATAAAGGCAGCAATGAAAGTGCCTCCCAGGTATCAGCTGTCTGCTGATCATGCCCCTGGGACTCCTGTGACATGCTGTGAGGATCCTGGACTAGAGGATAAAGGCAGCAATGAAAGTGCCTCCCAGGTATCAGCTGTTGCTGATCACGCCCCTGGGACTCGTGTGACATGCTGTGAGGATCCAGGACTAGAGGATAAAGGCAGCAATGAAAGTGTCTCCCAGGTATCAGCTGTCTGCTGATCACGTCCCTTGGACTCCTGTGATGTGCTGTGAGGATCCTGGACTAGAGGATAAAGGTAGCAATGAAAGCGCCTCCCAGGTATCAGCTGTCTGCTCATCACACCCCTGGGACTCCTGTGACATGCTGTGAGGATCCTGGATTAGAGGATAAAGGCAGGAATGAAAGTGCCTCCTAGGTATCAGCTGTCTGCTGATCACGCCCCTGGGACTTGTGTGACATGCTGTGAGGATCCTGGGCTAGAGGTTAAAGGCAGCAATGAAAGTGCCTCCCAGGTATCAGCTGTCAGCTGATCACGCCCCTGGGACTCCTGTGACATGCTGTGAGGATCCTGGACTAGAGGATAAAGGCAGCAATGAAAGTGCCACCCAGGTATCAGCTGTCTGCTGATCACGCCCCTGTGACTCCTGTGATGTGCTGTGAGGATCCTGGACTAGAGGATAAAGGCAGCAATGAAATTGCCTCCCAGGTATCAGATGTCTGCTGATCATGCCCCTGGGACTCCTGTAACATGCTGTGAGGATCCTGAACTAGAGGATAAAGGCAGCAATGAAAGTGCCTCCCAGGTATCAGCTGTCTGCTGATCATGCCCCTGGGACTCCTGTGACATGCTGTGTGGATCCTTGACTAGAGGATAAAGGCAGCAATGAAAGTGGCTCCCAGGTATCAGCTGTCTGCTGATCACGTCCCTAGGACTCCTGTGACATGCTATGAGGATCCTGGACTAGAGGATAAAGGGAGCAATGAAAGTGCCTCCCAGGTATCAGCTGTCTGCTGATCATGCCCCTGGGACTCCTGTGACATGCTGTGAGGATCCTGGACTAGAGGATAAAGGCAGCAATGAAAGTGCCTCCCAGGTATCAGCTGTCTGCTGATCACGCCCCTTGGACTCCTGTGACATGCTGTGAGGATCCTGGACTAGAGGATAAAGGCAGCAATGAAAGTGTCTCCCAGGTATCAGCTGTCTGCTGATCACGTCCCTTGGACTCCTGTGACGTGCTATGAGGATCCTGGACTAGAGGATAAAGGTAGCAATGAAAGTGCCTCCCAGGTATCAGCTGTCTGCTGATCACACCCCTGGGACTCCTGTGACATGCTGTGAGGAACCTGGATTAGAGGATAAAGGCAGCAATGAAAGTGCCTCCCAGGTATCAGCTGTCTGCTGATCACGCCCCTTGGACTCGTATGACGTACTGTGAGGATCCTGGACTAGAGGATAAAGGTAGCAATGAAAGTGCCTCCTAGGTTTCAGCTGTCTGCTGATCACGCCACTGGGACTCCTGTGATGTGCTGTGAGGATCTTGGACAAGAGGATAAAGGTAGCAATGATAGTGCCTCCCAGGTATCAGCTGTCTGCTGATCACACTCATGGCACTCCTGTGACATGCTGTGAGGACACTGGACTAGAGGATAAAGGTTGCAATGAAAGTGCCTCCCAGATATCAGCTGTCTGCTGATCACGCCCCTGGGACTCCTGTGACGTGCTGTGAGGATCCTGGACTAGAGGATAAAGGCAGCAATGAAAGTGCCTCCCAGGTATCAGCTGTCTGCTGATCACGCCCCTGGGACTCCTGTGATGTGCTGTGAGGATCCTGGACTAGAGGATAAAGGCAGCCATGAAAGTGCCTCCCAGGTATCAGCTGTCTGCTGATCACGCCCCTGGGACTCCTGTGACATGCTGTGAGGATCCTGGACTAGAGGATAAAGGCAGCAATGAAAGTGGCTCCCAGGTATCAGCTGTCTGCTGATCACATCCCAAGGACTCCTGTGACATTCTGTCAGGATACTGGACTAGAGGATAAAGGTAGCAATGAAAGTGCCTATCAGGTATCAACTGTCTGCTGATCATGCCCCTGGGACTCCTGTGACGTGCTTTGAGGATCCTGGACTAGAGGATAAAGGCAGCAATGAAAGTGCCTCCCAGGTATCAGCTGTCTGCTGATCACACCCCTGGGACTCCTGTGACGTGCTGTGAGGATCCTGGACTAGAGGATTAAGGTAGCAATGAAAGTGCATCCCAGGTATCAGCTGTCTGCTGTTCACACCACACTCCTATGACATGCTGTGAGGATCCTGGACTAGAGGATAAAGGCAGCAATGAAAGTGCCTCCTAGGTATCAGCTGTCTGCTGATCACACCCCTGTGACTCCTGTGACATGCTGTGAGGATCCTGGACTAGAGGATATAGGCAGCAATGAAAGTGCCTCCTAGGTATCAGCTGTCTGCTGATCACGCCCCTGGGACTCGTGTGACATGCTGTGAGGATCCTTGACTAGAGGTTAAAGGCAGCAATGAAAGTGCCTCCCAGGTATCAGCTGTCTGCTGATCACGCCCCTGTGACTCCTGTGACGTGCTGTGAGGATCCTGGACTAGAGGATAAAGGTAGCAATGAAAGTGCCTCCCAGGTATCAGCTGTCTGCTGATCACACCCCTGGGACTCCTGTGACATGCTGTGAGGATCCTGGATTAGAGGATAAAGGCAGCAATGAAAGTGCCTCCCAGGTATCAGCTGTCTGCTGATCACGCCCCTTGGACTCGTATGACGTACTGTGAGGATCCTGGACTAGAGGATAAAGGTAGCAATGAAAGTGCCTCCTAGGTTTCAGCTGTCTGCTGATCATGCCACAGGGACTCCTGTGATGTGCTGTGAGGATCTTGGACTAGAGGATAAAGGTAGCAATGAAACTGCCTCCCAGGTATCAGCTGTCTGCTGATCACACCCATGGCACTCCTGTGACATGCTGTGAGGATCCTGGACTAGAGGATAAAGGTTGCAATGAAAGTGCCTCCCAGATATCAGCTGTCTGCTGATCATGTCCCTGGGACTCCTGTGACATGCTGTGAGGATCCTGGACTAGAGGTTAAAGGCAGCAAATGAAGGTGCCTCCCAGGTATCAGCTGTCTGCTGATCACGCCCCTGGGACTCCTGTGACGTGCTGTGAGGATCCTGGACCAGAGGATAAAGGTAGCAATGAAAGTGCCTCCCAGGTATCAGCTGTTTGCTGATCACGCCCCTGGGAATCCTGTGACATGCTGTGAGGATCCTGGACTAGAGGATAAAGGCAGCAATGAAAGTGCCTCCCAGGTATCAGCTGTCTGCTGATCACGCCCCTGGGACTCCTGTGACGTGCTGTGAGGATCCTGGGCTAGAGGATAAAGGTAGCAATGAAAGTGCCTCCCAGGTATCAGTTGTCTGCTGATCACGCCCCTGGGACTCCTGTGACATGCTGTGAGGATCCTGGATTAGAGGATAAAGGCAGCAATGAAATTGCCTCCCAGGTATCAGCTGTCTGCTGATCACGCCCCTTGGACTCGTGTGACGTACTGTGAGGATCCTGGACTAGAGGATAATGGCAGCAATGAAAGTGCCTCCCAGGTATCAGCTGTCTGCTGGTCACACCCCTGGGACACCTGTGACATGCTGTGAGGATCCTGGACTAGAGGTTAAAGGCAGCAATGAAAGTGCCTCCCAGGTATCAGCTGTCTGCTGATCACACCCCTGGGACTCCTGTGACATTCTGTGTGGATCCTGGACTAGAGGATAAAGGTAGAAATGAAAGTGCCTATCAGGTATCAACTGTCTGCTGATCACGCCCCTGGGATTCCTGTGACATGCTGTGAGGATCCTGGACAAGAGGTTAAAGGCAGCAATGAAAGTACCTCCCAGGTATCCGCTGTCTGCTGATCACGCCCCGGGGACTCCTGTGACATTCTGTCAGGATCCTGGACTAGAGGATAAAGGTAGCAATGAAAGTGCCTATCAGGTATCAACTGTCTGCTGATCATGCCCATGGGACTCCTGTGATGTGCTGTGAGGATCCTGGACTAGAGGATAAAGGTAGCAATGAAAGTGCATCCCAGGTATCAGCTGTCTGCTGTTCACACCACACTCCTATGACATGCTGTGAGGATCCTGGACTATAGGATAAAGGCAGCAATGAAAGTGCCTCCTAGGTATCAGCTGTCTGCTGATCACACCCCTGTGACTCCTGTGACATGCTGTGAGGATCCTGGACTAGAGGATAAAGGCAGCAATGAAAGTGCCTCCTAGGTATCAGCTGTCTGCTGATCACGCCCCTGGGACTCGTGTGACATGCTGTGAGGATCCTGGACTAGAAGTTAAAGGCAGCAATGAAAGTGCCTCCCAGGTATCAGCTGTCTGCTGATCACGCCCCTGGGACTCCTGTGACATGCTGTGAGGATCCTGGACTAGAGGATAAAGGTAACAATGAAAGTGCCTATCAGGTATCAACTGTCTACTGATCATGCCCCTGGGACTCCTGTGACGTGCTGTGAGGATCCTGGACTAGAGGATAAATATAGCAATTAAAGTGCCTCCCAGGTATCAGCTGTCTGCTGATCATGCCCCTGGGACTCCTGTGACGTGCTGTGAGGATCCTGGACTAGAGGATAAAGGCAGCAATAAAAGTGCCTCCCAGGTATCAGCTGTCTGCTGATCACGCCCCTGGGACTCCTGTGACATGCTGTGAGGATCCTGGACTAGAGGATAAAGGCAGCAATGAAAGTGCCTCCCAGGTATCAGCTGTCTGCTGATCATGCCCCTGGGACTCCTATGACATGCTGTGAGGATCCTGGACTAGAGGATTAAGGCAGCAATGAAAGTGGCTCCCAGGTATCAGCTGTCTGCTGATCATGTCCCTAGGACTCCTGTGACATGCTATGAGAATCCTGGATTAGAGGATAAAGGCAGCAATGAAAGTGCCTCCCAGGTATCAGCTGTCTGCTGATCATGCCCCTGGGACTCCTGTGACATGCTGTGAGGATCCTGGACTAGAGGATAAAGGCAGCAATGAAAGTGCCTCCCAGGTATCAGCTGTTGCTGATCACGCCCCTGGGACTCCTGTGACATGCTGTGAGGATCCAGGACTAGAGGATAAAGGCAGCAATGAAAGTGTCTCCCAGGTATCAGCTGTCTGCTGATCACGTCCCTTGGACTCCTGTGATGTGCTGTGAGATTCCTGGACTAGAGGATAAAGGTAGTAATGAAAGCACCTCCCAGGTATCAGCTGTCTGCTCATCACACCCCTGGGACTCCTGTGACATGCTGTGAGGATCCTGGATTAGAGGATAAAGGCAGCAATGAAAGTGCCTCCTAGGTATCAGCTGTCTGCTGATCACGCCCCTGGGACTCGTGTGACATGCTGTGAGGATCCTGGGCTAGAGGTTAAAGGCAGCAATGAAAGTGCCTCCCAGGTATCAGCTGTCAGCTGATCACGCCCCTGGGACTCCTGTGACATGCTGTGAGGATCCTGGACTAGAGGATAAAGGCAGCAATGAAAGTGCCACCCAGGTATCAGCTGTCTGCTGATCACGCCCCTGGGACTCCTGTGACGTGCTGTGAGGATCCTGGACTAGAGGATAAAGGCAGCAATGAAATTGCCTCCCAGGTATCAGCTGTCTGCTGATCATGCCCCTGGGACTCCTGTGAAATGCTGTGAGGATCCTGGACTAGAGGATAAAGGCAGCAATGAAAGTGCCTCCCAGGTATCAGCTGTCTGCTGATCATGCCCCTGGGACTCCTGTGACATGCTGTGTGGATCCTTGACTAGAGGATAAAGGCAGCAATGAAAGTGGCTCCCAGGTATCAGCTGTCTGCTGATCACGTCCCTAGGACTCCTGTGACATGCTATGAGGATCCTGGACTAGAGGATAAAGGCAGCAATGAAAGTGCGACCCAGGTATCAGCTGTCTGCTGATCATGCCCCTGGGACTCCTGTGACATGCTGTGAGGATCCTGGACTAGAGGATAAAGGCAGCAATGAAAGTGCCTCCCAGGTATCAGCTGTCTGCTGATCACGCCCCTGGGACTCCTGTGACATGCTGTGAGGATCCTGGACTAGAGGATAAAGGCAGCAATGAAAGTGTCTCCCAGGTATCAGCTGTCTGCTGATCATGTCCCTTGGACTCCTGTGACGTGCTATGAGGATCCTGGACTAGAGGATAAAGGTAGCAATGAAAGTGCCTCCCAGGTATCAGCTGTCTGCTGATCACACCCCTGGGACTCCTGTGACATGCTGTGAGGATCCTGGATTAGAGGATAAAGGCAGCAATGAAAGTGCCTCCCAGGTATCAGCTGTCTGCTGATCACGCCCCTTGGACTCGTATGACGTACTGTGAGGATCCTGGACTAGAGGATAAAGGTAGCAATGAAAGTGCCTCCTAGGTTTCAGCTGTCTGCTGGTCATGCCACTGGGACTCCTGTGATGTGCTGTGAGGATCTTGGACAAGAGGATAAAGGTAGCAATGAAAGTGCCTCCCAGGTATCAGCTGTCTGCTGATCACACCCATGGCACTCCTGTGACATGCTGTGAGGATACTGGACTAGAGGATAAAGGTTGCAATGAAAGTGCCTCCCAGATATCAGCTGTCTGCTGATCACGCCCCTGGGACTCCTGTGACAGGCTGTGAGGATACTGGACTAGAGGTTAAAGGCAGCAAATGAAAGTGCCTTCCAGGTATAAGCTGTCTGCTGATCACGCCCCTGGGACTCCTGTGACGTGCTGTGAGGATCCTGGACCAGAGGATAAAGGTAGCAATGAAAGTGCCTCCCAGGTATCAGCTGTCTGCTGGTCACACCCCTGGGACACCTGTGACATGCTGTGAGGATCCAGGACTAGAAGTTAAAGGCAGCAATGAAAGTGCCTCCCAGGTATCAGCTGTTTGCTGATCACACCCCTGGGACTCCTGTGACATTCTGTGTGGATCCTGGACTAGAGGATAAAGGTAGCAATGAAAGTGCCTATCAGGTATCAACTGTCTGCTGATCATGCCCCTGGGACTACTGTGACGTGCTGTGAGGATCGGGGACTAGAGGATAAAGGCAGCAATGAAAGTGCCTCCCAGGTATCAGCTGTCTGCTGATCACACCCCTGGGACACCTCTGACATGCTGTTAGGATCCTGGACTAGAGGATAAAGGCAGCAATGAAAGTACCTCCCAGGTATCAGCTGTCTGCTGATCACGCCCCTGGGACTTGTGTGACATGCTGTGAGGATCCTAGACTAGAGGTTAAAGGCAGCAATGAAAGTGCCTCCCAGGTATCAGCTGTCTGCTGATCACGCCCCTGGGACTCCTGTGACGTGCTGTGAGGTTCCTGGACTAGAGGATAAAGGTAGCAATGAAAGTGCCTATCAGGTATCAACTGTCTGCTGGTCATGCCCCTGGGACTCCTGTGATGTGCTGTGAGGATCCTGGACTAGAGGATAAAGGAAGCAATGAAAGTGCCTCCCAGGTATCAGCGGTCTGCTGATCACGCCCCTGGGACTCCTGTGACGTGCTGTGAGGATCCTGGACTAGAGGATAAAGGCAGCAATGAAAGTGCCTCCCAGGTATCAGCTGTCTGCTGATCATGCCCCTGGGACTCCTGTGACGTGCTGTGAGGATCCTGGACTAGAGGATAAAGGCAGCAATGAAAGTGCCTCCCAGGTATCAGCTGTCTGCTGATCACGCCCCTGGGACTCCTGTGATGTGCTGTGAGGATCCTGGACTAGAGGATAAAGGCAGCAATGAAAGTACCGCCCAGGTATCAGCTGTCTGCTGATCACGCCCCTGGGACTCCTGTGACATGCTGTGAGGATCCTGGACTAGAGGATAAAGGTAGCAATGAAACTGCCTCCCAGGTATCAGCTGTCTGCTGATCACACCCATGGCACTCCTGTGACATGCTGTGAGGATCCTGGACTAGAGGATAAAGGTTGCAATGAAAGTGCCTCCCAGATATCAGCTGTCTGCTGATCATGTCCCTGGGACTCCTGTGACATGCTGTGAGGATCCTGGACTAAAGGTTAAAGGCAGCAAATGAAAGTGCCTCCCAGGTATCAGCTGTCTGCTGATCACGCCCCTGGGTCTCCTGTGACGTGCTGTGAGGATCCTGGACCAGAGGATAAAGGTAGCAATGAAAGTGCCTCCCAGGTATCAGCTGTTTGCTGATCACGCCCCTGGGAATCCTGTGACATGCTGTGAGGATCCTGGACTAGAGGATAAAGGCAGCAATGAAAGTGCCTCCCAGGTATCAGCTGTCTGCTGATCACACCCCTTGGACTCGTGTGACGTACTGTGAGGATCCTGGACTAGAGGATAAAGGCAGCAATGAAAGTGCCTCCCAGGTATCAGCTGTCTGCTGGTCACACCCCTGGGACACCTGTGACATGCTGTGAGGATCCTGGACTAGAGGTTAAAGGCAGCAATGAAAGTGCCTCCCAGGTATCAGCTGTCTGCTGATCACACCCCTGGGACTCCTGTGACATTCTGTGTGGATCCTGGACTAGAGGATAAAGGTAGCAATGAAAGTGCCTATCAGGTATCAACTGTCTGCTGATCACGCCCCTGGGACTCCCGTGACATGCTGTGAGGATCCTGGACTAGTGGATAAAGGCAGCAATGAAAGTGCCTCCCAGGTATCAGCTGTCTGCTGATCATGCCCCTGGGACTCCTGTAACGTGCTGTGAGGATCCTGGACTAGAGGATAAAGGTAGCACTGAAAGTACCTCCCAGGTATCAGCTGTCTGCTGGTCACACCCCTGGGACTCCAGTGACATGCTGTGAGGATCCTGGACAAGAGGTTAAAGGCAGCAATGAAAGTACCTCCCAGGTATCAGCTGTCTGCTGATCACGCCCCTGGGACTCCTGTGACATTCTGTCAGGATCCTGGACTAGAGGATAAAGGTAGCAATGAAAGTGCCTATCAGGTATCAACTGTCTGCTGATCATGCCCCTGGGACTCCTGTGATGTGCTTTGAGGATCCTGGACTAGAGGATAAAGGCAGCAATGAAAGTGCCTCCCAGGTATCAGCTGTCTGCTGATCACACCCCTGGGACTCCTGTGATGTGCTGTGAGGATCCTGGACTAGAGGATTAAGGTAGCATTGAAAGTGCATCCCAGGTATCAGCTGTCTGCTGTTCACACCACACTCCTATGACATGCTGTGAGGATCCTGGACTAGAGGATAAAGGCGGCAATGAAAGTGCCTCCTAGGTATCAGCTGTCTGCTGATCACACCCTGTGACTCCTGTGACATGCTGTGAGGATCCTGGACTAGAGGATAAAGGCAGCAATGAAAGTGCCTCCTAGGTATCAGCTGTCTGCTGATCACGCCCCTGGGACTCGTGTGACATGCTGTGAGGATTCTGGACTAGAAGTTAAAGGCAGCAATGAAAGTGCCTCCCAGGTATCAGCTGTCTGCTGATCACGCCCCTGGGACTCCTGTGACATGCTGTGAGGATCCTGGACTAGAGGATAAAGGTAACAATGAAAGTGCCTATCAGGTATCAACTGCCTGCTGATCATGCCCCTGGGACTCCTGTGACGTGCTGTGAGGATCCTGGACTAGAGGATAAATATAGCAATTAAAGTGCCTCCCAGGTATCAGCTGTCTGCTGATCACGCCCCATGTACTCCTGTGATGTGCTGTGAGGATCCTGGACTAGAGGATAAAGGCAGCAATGAAAGTGCCACCCAGGTATCAGCTGTCTGCTGATCATGCCCCTGGGACTCCTGTGACGTGCTGTGAGGATCCTGGACTAGAGGATAAAGGCAGCAATAAAAGTGCCTCCCAGGTATCAGCTGTCTGCTGATCATGCCCATGGGACTCCTGTGACGTGCTGTGAGGATCCTGGACTAGAGGATAAAGGCAGCAATGAAAGTGCCTCCCAGGTATCAGCTGTCTACTGATCATGCCCCAGGGACTCCTGTGACATGCTGTGAGGATCCTGGCCTAGAGGATTAAGGCAGCAATGAAAGTGGCTCCCAGGTATCAGCTGTCTGCTGATCATGTCCCTAGGACTCCTGTGACATGCTATGAGAATCCTGGATTAGAGGATAAAGGCAGCAATGAAAGTGCCTCCCAGGTATCAGCTGTCTGCTGATCATGCCCCTGGGACTCCTGTGACATGCTGTGAGGATCCTGGACTAGAGGATAAAGGCAGCAATGAAAGTGCCTCCCAGGTATCAGCTGTTGCTGATCACGCCCCTGGGACTCGTGTGACATGCTGTGAGGATCCAGGACTAGAGGATAAAGGCAGCAATGAAAGTTTCTCCCAGGTATCAGCTGTCTGCTGATCACGTCCCTTGGACTCCTGTGATGTGCTGTGAGGATCCTGGACTAGAGGATAAAGGTAGCAATGAAAGCGCCTCCCAGGTATCAGCTGTCTGCTCATCACACCCCTGGGACTCCTGTGACATGCTGTGAGGATCCTGGATTAGAGGATAAAGGCAGGAATGAAAGTGCCTCCTAGGTATCAGCTGTCTGCTGATCACGCCCCTGGGACTTGTGTGACATGCTGTGAGGATCCTGGGCTAGAGGTTAAAGGCAGCAATGAAAGTGCCTCCCAGGTATCAGCTGTCAGCTGATCACGCCCCTGGGACTCCTGTGACATGCTGTGAGGATCCTGGACTAGAGGATAAAGGCAGCAATGAAAGTGCCACCCAGGTATCAGCTGTCTGCTGATCACGCCCCTGTGACTCCTGTGATGTGAAGTGAGGATCCTGGACTAGAGGATAAAGGCAGCAATGAAATTGCCTCCCAGGTATCAGCTGTCTGCTGATCATGCCCCTGGGACTCCTGTGACATGCTGTGAGGATCCTGGACTAGAGGATAAAGGCAGCAATGAAAGTGCCTCCCAGGTATCAGCTGTCTGCTGATCATGCCCCTGGGACTCCTGTGACATGCTGTGTGGATCCTTGACTAGAGGATAAAGGCAGCAATGAAAGTGGCTCCCAGGTATCAGCTGTCTGCTGATCATGTCCCTAGGACTCCTGTGACATGCTATGAGGATCCTGGACTAGAGGATAAAGGCAGCAATGAAAGTGCCTCCCAGGTATCAGCTGTCTGCTGATCATACCCCTGGGACTCCTGTGACATGCTGTGAGGATCCTGGACTAGAGGATAAAGGCAGCAATGAAAGTGCCTCCCAGGTATCAGCTGTCTGCTGATCACGCCCCTTGGACTCCTGTGACATGCTGTGAGGATCCTGGACTAGAGGATAAAGGCAGCAATGAAAGTGTCTCCCAGGTATCAGCTGTCTGCTGATCACGTCCCTTGGACTCCTGTGACGTGCTATGAGGATCCTGGACTAGAGGATAAAGGTAGCAATGAAAGTGCCTCCCAGGTATCAGCTGTCTGCTGATCACACCCCTGGGACTCCTGTGACATGCTGTGAGGAACCTGGATTAGAGGATAAAGGCAGCAATGAAAGTGCCTCCCAGGTATCAGCTGTCTGCTGATCACGCCCCTTGGACTCGTATGACGTACTGTGAGGATCCTGGACTAGAGGATAAAGGTAGCAATGAAAGTGCCTCCTAGGTTTCAGCTGTCTGCTGATCACGCCACTGGGACTCCTGTGATGTGCTGTGAGGATCTTGGACAAGAGGATAAAGGTAGCAATGAAAGTGCCTCCCAGGTATCAGCTGTCTGCTGATCACACCCATGGCACTCCTGTGACATGCTGTGAGGATACTGGACTAGAGGATAAAGGTTGCAATGAAAGTGCCTCCCAGATATCAGCAGTCTGCTGATCACGCCCCTGGGACTCCTGTGACGTGCTGTGAGGATCCTGGACTAGAGGATAAAGGCAGCAATGAAAGTGCCTCCCAGGTATCAGCTGTCTGCTGATCATGCCCCTGGTACTCCTGTGATGTGCTGTGAGGATCCTGGACTAGAGGATAAAGGCAGCCATGAAAGTGCCTCCCAGGTATCAGCTGTCTGCTGATCACGCCCCTGGGACTCCTGTGACATGCTGTGAGGATCCTGGACTAGAGGATAAAGGCAGCAATGAAAGTGGCTCCCAGGTATCAGCTGTCTGCTGATCACATCCCAAGGACTCCTGTGACATTCTGTCAGGATACTGGACTAGAGGATAAAGGTAGCAATGAAAGTGCCTATCAGGTATCAACTGTCTGCTGATCATGCCCCTGGGACTCCTGTGACGTGCTTTGAGGATCCTGGACTAGAGGATAAAGGCAGCAATGAAAGTGCCTCCCAGGTATCAGCTGTCTGCTGTTCACACCACACTCCTATGACATGCTGTGAGGATCCTGGACTAGAGGACAAAGGCAGCAATGAAAGTGCCTCCTAGGTATCAGCTGTCTGCTGATCACACCCCTGTGACTTCTGTGACATGCTGTGAGGATCCTGGACTAGAGGATATAGGCAGCAATGAAAGTGCCTCCTAGGTATCAGCTGTCTGCTGATCACGCCCCTGGGATTCGTGTGACATGCTGTGAGGATCCTTGACTAGAGGTTAAAGGCAGCAATGAAAGTGCCTCCCAGGTATCAGCTGTCTGCTGATCACGCCCCTGGGACTCCTGTGACGTGCTGTGAGGATCCTGGACTAGAGGATAAAGGTAGCAATGAAAGTGCCTCCCAGGTATCAGCTGTCTGCTGATCACACCCCTGGGACTCCTGTGACATCCTGTGAGGATCCTGGATTAGAGGATAAAGGCAGCAATGAAAGTGCCTCCCAGGTATCAGCTGTCTGCTGATCACGCCCCTTGGACTCGTATGACGTACTGTGAGGATCCTGGACTAGAGGATAAAGGTAGCAATGAAAGTGCCTCCTAGGTTTCAGCTGTCTGCTGATCACGCCACAGGGACTCCTGTGATGTGCTGTGAGGATCTTGGACTAGAGGATAAAGGTAGCAATGAAACTGCCTCCCAGGTATCAGCTGTCTGCTGATCACACCCATGGCACTCCTGTGACATGCTGTGAGGATCCTGGACTAGAGGATAAAGGTTGCAATGAAAGTGCCTCCCAGATATCAGCTGTCTGCTGATCATGTCCCTGGGACTCCTGTGACATGCTGCGAGGATCCTGGACTAGAGGTTAAAGGCAGCAAATGAAGGTGCCTCCCAGGTATCAGCTGTCTGCTGATCACGCCCCTGGGACTCCTGTGACATGCTGTGAGGATCCTGGACCAGAGGATAAAGGTAGCAATGAAAGTGCCTCCCAGGTATCAGCTGTTTGCTGATCACGCCCCTGGGAATCCTGTGACATGCTGTGAGGATCCTGGACTAGAGGATAAAGGCAGCAATGAAAGTGCCTCCCAGGTATCAGCTGTCTGCTGATCACGCCCCTGGGACTCCTGTGACGTGCTGTGAGGATCCTGGGCTAGAGGATAAAGGTAGCAATGAAAGTGCCTCCCAGGTATCAGTTGTCTGCTGATCACGCCCCTGGGACTCCTGTGACATGCTGTGAGGATCCTGGATTAGAGGATAAAGGCAGCAATGAAATTGCCTCCCAGGTATCAGCTGTCTGCTGATCACGCCCCTTGGACTCGTGTGACGTACTGTGAGGATCCTGGACTAGAGGATAATGGCAGCAATGAAAGTGCCTCCCAGGTATCAGCTGTCTGCTGGTCACACCCCTGGGACACCTGTGACATGCTGTGAGGATCCTGGACTAGAGGTTAAAGGCAGCAATGAAAGTGCCTCCCAGGTATCAGCTGTCTGCTGATCACACCCCTGGGACTCCTGTGACATTCTGTGTGGATCCTGGACTAGAGGATAAAGGTAGCAATGAAAGTGCCTATCAGGTATCAACTGTCTGCTGATCACGCCCCTGGGACTCCTGTGACATGCTGTGAGGATCCTGGACAAGAGGTTAAAGGCAGCAATGAAAGTACCTCCCAGGTATCCGCTGTCTGCTGATCACGCCCCGGGGACTCCTGTGACATTCTGTCAGGATCCTGGACTAGAGGATAAAGGTAGCAATGAAAGTGCCTATCAGGTATCAACTGTCTGCTGATCATGCCCATGGGACTCCTGTGATGTGCTGTGAGGATCCTGGACTAGAGGATTAAGGTAGCAATGAAAGTGCATCCCAGGTATCAGCTGTCTGCTGTTCACACCACACTCCTATGACATGCTGTGAGGATCCTGGACTAGAGGATAAAGGCAGCAATGAAAGTGCCTCCTAGGTATCAGCTGTCTGCTGATCACACCCCTGTGACTCCTGTGACATGCTGTGAGGATCCTGGACTAGAGGATAAAGGCAGCAATGAAAGTGCCTCCTAGGTATCAGCTGTCTGCTGATCACGCCCCTGGGACTCGTGTGACATGCTGTGAGGATCCTGGACTAGAAGTTAAAGGCAGCAATGAAAGTGCCTCCCAGGTATCAGCTGTCTGCTGATCACGCCCCTGGGACTCCTGTGACATGCTGTGAGGATCCTGGACTAGAGGATAAAGGTAACAATGAAAGTGCCTATCAGGTATCAACTGTCTGCTGATCATGCCCCTGGGACTCCTGTGACGTGCTGTGAGGATCCTGGACTAGAGGATAAATATAGCAATTAAAGTGCCTCCCAGGTATCAGCTGTCTGCTGATCATGCCCCTGGGACTCCTGTGACGTGCTGTGAGGATCCTGGACTAGAGGATAAAGGCAGCAATAAAAGTGCCTCCCAGGTATCAGCTGTCTGCTGATCACGCCCCTGGGACTCCTGTGACATGCTGTGAGGATCCTGGACTAGAGGATAAAGGCAGCAATGAAAGTGCCTCCCAGGTATCAGCTGTCTGCTGATCATGCCCCTGGGACTCCTGTGACATGCTGTGAGGATCCTGGACTAGAGGATTAAGGCAGCAATGAAAGTGGCTCCCAGGTATCAGCTGTCTGCTGATCATGTCCCTAGGACTCCTGTGACATGCTATGAGAATCCTGGATTAGAGGATAAAGGCAGCAATGAAAGTGCCTCCCAGGTATCAGCTGTCTGCTGATCATGCCCCTGGGACTCCTGTGACATGCTGTGAGGATCCTGGACTAGAGGATAAAGGCAGCAATGAAAGTACCTCCCAGGTATCAGCTGTTGCTGATCACGCCCCTGGGACTCCTGTGACATGCTGTGAGGATCCAGGACTAGAGGATAAAGGCAGCAATGAAAGTGTCTCCCACATATCAGCTGTCTGCTGATCACGTCCCTTGGACTCCTGTGATGTGCTCTGAGATTCCTGGACTAGAGGATAAAGGTAGCAATGAAAGCACCTCCCAGGTATCAGCTGTGTGCTCATCACACCCCTGGGACTCCTGTGACATGCTGTGAGGATCCTGGATTAGAGGATAAAGGCAGCAATGAAAGTGCCTCCTAGGTATCAGCTGTCTGCTGATCACGCCCCTGGGACTCGTGTGACATGCTGTGAGGATCCTGGGCTAGAGGTTAAAGGCAGCAATGAAAGTGCCTCCCAGGTATCAGCTGTCAGCTGATCACGCCCCTGGGACTCCTGTGACATGCTGTGAGGATCCTGGACTAGAGGATAAAGGCAGCAATGAAAGTGCCACCCAGGTATCAGCTGTCTGCTGATCACGCCCCTGGGACTCCTGTGACGTGCTGTGAGGATCCTGGACTAGAGGATAAAGGCAGCAATGAAATTGCCTCCCAGGTATCAGCTGTCTGCTGATCATGCCCCTGGGACTCCTGTGAAATGCTGTGAGGATCCTGGACTAGAGGATAAAGGCAGCAATGAAAGTGCCTCCCAGGTATCAGCTGTCTGCTGATCATGCCCCTGGGACTCATGTGACATGCTGTGTGGATCCTTGACTAGAGGATAAAGGCAGCAATGAAAGTGGCTCCCAGGTATCAGCTGTCTGCTGATCACGTCCCTAGGACTCCTGTGACATGCTATGAGGATCCTGGACTAGAGGATAAAGGCAGCAATGAAAGTGCGACCCAGGTATCAGCTGTCTGCTGATCATGCCCCTGGGACTCCTGTGACATGCTGTGAGGATCCTGGACTAGAGGATAAAGGCAGCAATGAAAGTGCCTCCCAGGTATCAGCTGTCTGCTGATCACGCCCCTGGGACTCCTGTGACATGCTGTGAGGATCCTGGACTAGAGGATAAAGGCAGCAATGAAAGTGTCTCCCAGGTATCAGCTGTCTGCTGATCATGTCCCTTGGACTCCTGTGACGTGCTATGAGGATCCTGGACTAGAGGATAAAGGTAGCAATGAAAGTGCCTCCCAGGTATCAGCTGTCTGCTGATCACACCCCTGGGACTCCTGTGACATGCTGTGAGGATCCTGGATTAGAGGATAAAGGCAGCAATGAAAGTGCCTCCCAGGTATCAGCTGTCTGCTGATCACGCCCCTTGGACTCGTATGACGTACTGTGAGGATCCTGGACTAGAGGATAAAGGTAGCAATGAAAGTGCCTCCTAGGTTTCAGCTGTCTGCTGGTCACGCCACTGGGACTCCTGTGATGTGCTGTGAGGATCTTGGACAAGAGGATAAAGGTAGCAATGAAACTGCCTCCCAGGTATCAGCTGTCTGCTGATCACACCCATGGCACTCCTGTGACATGCTGTGAGGATACTGGACTAGAGGATAAAGGTTGCAATGAAAGTGCCTCCCAGATATCAGCTGTCTGCTGATCACGCCCCTGGGACTCCTGTGACGTGCTGTGAGGATACTGGACTAGAGGTTAAAGGCAGCAAATGAAAGTGCCTTCCAGGTATAAGCTGTCTGCTGATCACGCCCCTGGGACTCCTGTGACGTGCTGTGAGGATCCTGGACCAGAGGATAAAGGTAGCAATGAAAGTGCCTCCCAGGTATCAGCTGGCTGCTGGTCACACCCCTGGGACACCTGTGACATGCTGTGAGGATCCAGGACTAGAAGTTAAAGGCAGCAATGAAAGTGCCTCCCAGGTATCAGCTGTTTGCTGATCACACCCCTGGGACTCCTGTGACATTCTGTGTGGATCCTGGACTAGAGGATAAAGGTAGCAATGAAAGTGCCTATCAGGTATCAACTGTCTGCTGATCATGCCCCTGGGACTACTGTGACGTGCTGTGAGGATCTGGGACTAGAGGATAAAGGCAGCAATGAAAGTGCCTCCCAGGTATCAGCTGTCTGCTGATCACACCCCTGGGACTCCTCTGACATGCTGTTAGGATCCTGGACTAGAGGATAAAGGCAGCAATGAAAGTACCTCCCAGGTATCAGCTGTCTGCTGATCACGCCCCTGGGACTTGTGTGACATGCTGTGAGTATCCTAGACTAGAGGTTAAAGGCAGCAATGAAAGTGCCTCCCAGGTATCAGCTGTCTGCTGATCACGCCCCTGGGACTCCTGTGACGTGCTGTGAGGATCCTGGACTAGAGGATGAAGGTAGCAATGAAAGTGCCTATCAGGTATCAACTGTCTGCTGGTCATGCCCCTGGGACTCCTGTGATGTGCTGTGAGGATCCTGGACTAGAGGATAAAGGAAGCAATGAAAGTGCCTCCCAGGTATCAGCGGTCTGCTGATCACGCCCCTGGGACTCCTGTGACGTGCTGTGAGGATCCTGGACTAGAGGATTAAGGCAGCAATGAAAGTGCCTCCCAGGTATAAGCTGTCTGCTGATCACGCCCCTGGGACTCCTGTGACGTGCTGTGAGGATCCTGGACTAGAGGATAAAGGCAGCAATGAAAGTGCCTCCCAGGTATCAGCTGTCTGCTGATCACGCCCCTGGGACTCCTGTGATGTGCTGTGAGGATCCTGGACTAGAGGATAAAGGCAGCAATGAAAGTACCTCCCAGGTATCAGCTGTCTGCTGATCACGCCCCTGGGACTCCTGTGACATGCTGTGAGGATCCTGGACTAGAGGATAAAGGCAGCAATGAAAGAGGCTCCCAGGTATCAGCTGTATGCTGATCATGTCCCAAGGACTCCTGTGACATGCTATGAGGATCCTGGACTAGAGGAAAAATGCAGCAATGAAAGTGCCTCCAAGGTATCAGCTGTCTGCTGATCATGCCCCTGGGACTCCTGTGACATGCTGTGAGGATCCTGGACTAGAGGATAAAGGCAGCAATGAAAGTGCCTCCCAGGTATCAGCTGTCTGCTGATCATGCCCCTTGGACTCCTGTGACATGCTGTGAGGATCCTGGACTAGAGGATAAAGGCAGCAATGAAAGTGTCTCCCAGGTATCAGCTGTCTGCTGATCACGTCCCTTGGACTCCTGTGACGTGCTGTGAGGATCCTGGACTAGAGGATAAAGTAGCAATCAAAGTGCCTCCCAGGTATCAGCTGTCTGCTGATCACACCCCTGGGACTCCTGTGACATGCTGTGAGGATCCTGGATTAGAGGATAAAGGCAGCAATGAAAGTGCCTCCCAGGTATCAGCTGTCTGCTGATCACGCCACTGGGACTCCTGTGATGTGCTGTGAGGATCTTGCACTGGAGGATAAAGGTAGCAATGAAACTGCCTCCCAGGTATCAGCTGTCTGCTGATCACGCCCATGGCACTCCTGTGACATGCTGTGAGGATCCTGGACTAGAGGATAAAGGTTGCAATGAAAGTGCATCCCAGATATCAGCTGTCTGCTGATCACGCCCCTGGGACTCCTGTGACGTGCTGTGAGGATCCTGGACTAGAGGTTAAAGGCAGCTAATGAAAGTGCCTCCCAGGTATCAGCTGTCTGCTGATCATGCCCCTGGGACTCCTGTGACGTGCTGTGAGGATCCTGGACCAGAGGATAAAGGTAGCAATGAAAGTGCCTCCCAGGTATCAGCTGTCTGCTGATCATGCCCCTTGGACTCCTGTGACATGCTGTGAGGATCCTGGACTAGAGGATAAAGGCAGCAATGAAAGTGCCTCCCAGGTATCAGCTGTCTGCTGATCACGCCCCTGGGACTCCTGTAACGTGCTGTGAGGATCCTGGACTAGAGGATAAAGGTAGCAATGAAAGAGCCTTCCAGGTATCAGCTGTCTGCTGATCACGCCCATGGGACTCCTGTGACATGCTGTGAGGATCCTGGATTAGAGGATAAAGGCAGCAATGAAAGTGCCTCCCAGGTATCAGCAGTCTGCAGATCACGCCCCTTGGACTCCTGTCACGTACTGTGAGGATCCTGGACTAGAGGATAAAGGCAGCAATGAAAGTACTTCCCAGGTATCAGCTGTTTGCTGCTCACACCCCTGGGACACCTGTGACATGCTGTGAGGATCCTGGACTAGAGGTTAAAGGCAGCAATGAAAGTGCCACCTAGGTATCAGCTGTCTGCTGATCACGCCCCTGAGAGTCCTGTGAGATTCTGTGAGGATCCTGGACTAGAGGATAAAGGTAGCAATGAAAGTGCCTCCCAGGTATCAGCTGTCTGCTGATCACGCCCCTGGGACTCCTGTGATGTGCTGTGAGGATCCTGGACTAGAGGATAAAGGTAGCAATGAAAGTGCCTCCCAGGTATCAGCTGTCTGCTGATCACGCCCCTTGGACTGCTGTGATGTTCTGTGAGGATCCTGGACTAGAGGATAAAGGTAGCAATGAAAGTGCCTCCCAGGTATCAGCTGTCTCCTGATCACGCCCCAGGGACCCCTGTGACGTGCTGTGAGGATCCTGGACTAGAGGATAAAGGTTGCAATGAAAGTGCCTCCCAGGTATCAGCTGTCTGCTGATCACGCCCCTTGGACTCCTGTGACATGATGTGAGGATCCTGCACTAGAGGTTAAAGGCAGCAATGAAAGTGCCTCCCAGGTATCAGCTGTCTGCTGTTCACACCACACTCCTGTGACATGCTGTGAGGATCCTGGACTAGAGGATAAAGGCAGCAGTGAAAGTGCCTCCCAGGTATCAGCTGTCTGCTGATCACGCCCCTGGGACTCCTGTAACATGCTGTGAGGATCCTGGACTAGAGGATAAAGGCAGCAATGAAAGTGTCTCCCAGGTATCAGCTGTCTGCTGATCACGCCCCTGGGACTCCTGTGACGTGCTGTGAGGATACTGGACTAGAGGTTAAAGGCAGCAAATGAAAGTGCCTTCCAGGTATAAGCTGTCTGCTGATCACGCCCCTGGGACTCCTGTGACGTGCTGTGAGGATCCTGGACCAGAGGATAAAGGTAGCAATGAAAGTGCCTCCCAGGTATCAGCTGGCTGCTGGTCACACCCCTGGGACACCTGTGACATGCTGTGAGGATCCAGGACTAGAAGTTAAAGGCAGCAATGAAAGTGCCTCCCAGGTATCAGCTGTTTGCTGATCACACCCCTGGGACTCCTGTGACATTCTGTGTGGATCCTGGACTAGAGGATAAAGGTAGCAATGAAAGTGCCTATCAGGTATCAACTGTCTGCTGATCATGCCCCTGGGACTACTGTGACGTGCTGTGAGGATCTGGGACTAGAGGATAAAGGCAGCAATGAAAGTGCCTCCCAGGTATCAGCTGTCTGCTGATCACACCCCTGGGACTCCTCTGACATGCTGTTAGGATCCTGGACTAGAGGATAAAGGCAGCAATGAAAGTACCTCCCAGGTATCAGCTGTCTGCTGATCACGCCCCTGGGACTTGTGTGACATGCTGTGAGTATCCTAGACTAGAGGTTAAAGGCAGCAATGAAAGTGCCTCCCAGGTATCAGCTGTCTGCTGATCACGCCCCTGGGACTCCTGTGACGTGCTGTGAGGATCCTGGACTAGAGGATGAAGGTAGCAATGAAAGTGCCTATCAGGTATCAACTGTCTGCTGGTCATGCCCCTGGGACTCCTGTGATGTGCTGTGAGGATCCTGGACTAGAGGATAAAGGAAGCAATGAAAGTGCCTCCCAGGTATCAGCGGTCTGCTGATCACGCCCCTGGGACTCCTGTGACGTGCTGTGAGGATCCTGGACTAGAGGATTAAGGCAGCAATGAAAGTGCCTCCCAGGTATAAGCTGTCTGCTGATCACGCCCCTGGGACTCCTGTGACGTGCTGTGAGGATCCTGGACTAGAGGATAAAGGCAGCAATGAAAGTGCCTCCCAGGTATCAGCTGTCTGCTGATCACGCCCCTGGGACTCCTGTGATGTGCTGTGAGGATCCTGGACTAGAGGATAAAGGCAGCAATGAAAGTACCTCCCAGGTATCAGCTGTCTGCTGATCACGCCCCTGGGACTCCTGTGACATGCTGTGAGGATCCTGGACTAGAGGATAAAGGCAGCAATGAAAGAGGCTCCCAGGTATCAGCTGTATGCTGATCATGTCCCAAGGACTCCTGTGACATGCTATGAGGATCCTGGACTAGAGGAAAAATGCAGCAATGAAAGTGCCTCCAAGGTATCAGCTGTCTGCTGATCATGCCCCTGGGACTCCTGTGACATGCTGTGAGGATCCTGGACTAGAGGATAAAGGCAGCAATGAAAGTGCCTCCCAGGTATCAGCTGTCTGCTGATCATGCCCCTTGGACTCCTGTGACATGCTGTGAGGATCCTGGACTAGAGGATAAAGGCAGCAATGAAAGTGTCTCCCAGGTATCAGCTGTCTGCTGATCACGTCCCTTGGACTCCTGTGACGTGCTGTGAGGATCCTGGACTAGAGGATAAAGTAGCAATCAAAGTGCCTCCCAGGTATCAGCTGTCTGCTGATCACACCCCTGGGACTCCTGTGACATGCTGTGAGGATCCTGGATTAGAGGATAAAGGCAGCAATGAAAGTGCCTCCCAGGTATCAGCTGTCTGCTGATCACGCCACTGGGACTCCTGTGATGTGCTGTGAGGATCTTGCACTGGAGGATAAAGGTAGCAATGAAACTGCCTCCCAGGTATCAGCTGTCTGCTGATCACGCCCATGGCACTCCTGTGACATGCTGTGAGGATCCTGGACTAGAGGATAAAGGTTGCAATGAAAGTGCATCCCAGATATCAGCTGTCTGCTGATCACGCCCCTGGGACTCCTGTGACGTGCTGTGAGGATCCTGGACTAGAGGTTAAAGGCAGCTAATGAAAGTGCCTCCCAGGTATCAGCTGTCTGCTGATCATGCCCCTGGGACTCCTGTGACGTGCTGTGAGGATCCTGGACCAGAGGATAAAGGTAGCAATGAAAGTGCCTCCCAGGTATCAGCTGTCTGCTGATCATGCCCCTTGGACTCCTGTGACATGCTGTGAGGATCCTGGACTAGAGGATAAAGGCAGCAATGAAAGTGCCTCCCAGGTATCAGCTGTCTGCTGATCACGCCCCTGGGACTCCTGTAACGTGCTGTGAGGATCCTGGACTAGAGGATAAAGGTAGCAATGAAAGAGCCTTCCAGGTATCAGCTGTCTGCTGATCACGCCCATGGGACTCCTGTGACATGCTGTGAGGATCCTGGATTAGAGGATAAAGGCAGCAATGAAAGTGCCTCCCAGGTATCAGCAGTCTGCAGATCACGCCCCTTGGACTCCTGTCACGTACTGTGAGGATCCTGGACTAGAGGATAAAGGCAGCAATGAAAGTACTTCCCAGGTATCAGCTGTTTGCTGCTCACACCCCTGGGACACCTGTGACATGCTGTGAGGATCCTGGACTAGAGGTTAAAGGCAGCAATGAAAGTGCCACCTAGGTATCAGCTGTCTGCTGATCACGCCCCTGAGAGTCCTGTGAGATTCTGTGAGGATCCTGGACTAGAGGATAAAGGTAGCAATGAAAGTGCCTCCCAGGTATCAGCTGTCTGCTGATCACGCCCCTGGGACTCCTGTGATGTGCTGTGAGGATCCTGGACTAGAGGATAAAGGTAGCAATGAAAGTGCCTCCCAGGTATCAGCTGTCTGCTGATCACGCCCCTTGGACTGCTGTGATGTTCTGTGAGGATCCTGGACTAGAGGATAAAGGTAGCAATGAAAGTGCCTCCCAGGTATCAGCTGTCTCCTGATCACGCCCCAGGGACCCCTGTGACGTGCTGTGAGGATCCTGGACTAGAGGATAAAGGTTGCAATGAAAGTGCCTCCCAGGTATCAGCTGTCTGCTGATCACGCCCCTTGGACTCCTGTGACATGATGTGAGGATCCTGCACTAGAGGTTAAAGGCAGCAATGAAAGTGCCTCCCAGGTATCAGCTGTCTGCTGTTCACACCACACTCCTGTGACATGCTGTGAGGATCCTGGACTAGAGGATAAAGGCAGCAGTGAAAGTGCCTCCCAGGTATCAGCTGTCTGCTGATCACGCCCCTGGGACTCCTGTAACATGCTGTGAGGATCCTGGACTAGAGGATAAAGGCAGCAATGAAAGTGTCTCCCAGGTATCAGCTGTCTGCTGATCACGCCCCTGGGACTCCTGTGACGTGCTGTGAGGATCCTGGACTAGAGGATAAAGGCAGCAATGAAAGTGCCTCCCAGGTATCAGCTGTCTGCTGATCACACCCTTGGGACTCCTGTGACGTGCTGTGAGGATCCTGGACTAGATAATAAAGGTTGCAATGAAAGTGCCTCTCAGGTATCAGCTGTCTGCTGATCACGCCCCTGGGACTCCTGTGACGTGCTGTGAGGAACCTGGACTAGAGGTTATAGGCAGCAATGAAAGTTCCTCCCAGGTATCAGCTGTCTGCTGATCACATGCCTGGGACTCCTGTGACATGCTGTGAGGATCCTGGACTAGACGATAAAGGCAGCAATGAAAGTGCCTCCCAGGAATCAGCTGTCTGCTGATCACACCCCTGGGACTCCTGTGACATGCTGTGAGGATCCTGGACTAGAGGATAAAGGCAGCAATGAAAGTGCCTCCCAGGTATCAGCTGTCTGCTGATCACGCCCCTTGGACTCATGTGACATACTGTGAGGATCCTGGACTAGAGGATAAAGGCAGCAATGAAAGTACCTCCCAGGTATCAGCTGTCTGCTGGTCACACCCCTGGGACACCTGTGACATGCTGTGAGGAACCTGGACTAGAGGTTAAAGGCAGCAATGAAAGTGCCTCCCAGGTATCAGCTGTCTGCTGATCACGCCCCTGGGACTCCTGTGACATTCTGTGAGGATCCTGGACTAGAGGATAAAGGTAGCAATGAAAGTGCCTATCAGGTATCAACTGTCTGCTGATCATGCCCCTGGGACTCCTCTGACGTGCTGTGAGGATCCTGGACTAGAGGATAAATGTAGCAATGAAAGTGCCTCCCAGGTATCAGCTGTCTGCTGATCACGCCCCTTGGACTCCTGTGATGTGCTGTGAGGATCCTTTACTAGAGGATAAAGGTAGCAATGAAAGTGCCTCCCAGGTATCAGCTGTCTGCTGATCATGCCCCTTGGACTCCTGTGACGTTCTGTGAGGATCCTGGACTAGAGGATAAAGGTAGCAATGAAAGTGCCTCCCAGGTATCAGCTGTCTGCTGATCATGCCCCTTGGACTCGTGTGACGTACTGTGAGGAACCTGGACTAGAGGATAAAGGTAGCAATGAAAGTGAGTCCTAGGTATCAGCTGTCTGCTGATCATGCCACTGGGACTCCTGTGACATGCTGTGAGGATCTTGGACTAGAGGATAAAGGTAGCAATGAAACTACCTCCCAGGTATCAGCTGTCTGCTGATCACGCCCATGGCACTCCTGTGACTTACTGTGAGGATCCTGGACAACAGGATAAAGGTTGCAATGAAAGTGCCTCCCAGATATCAGCTGTCTGCTGATCACGCCCCTGGGACTCCTGTGACGTGCTGTGAGGATCCTGGACTAGAGGTTAAAGGCAGCAAATGAAAGTGCCTCCCAGGTATCAGCTGTCTGCTGATCACGCCCCTGGGACTCCTGTGACGTGCTGTGAGGATCCTGGACCAGAGGATAAAGGTAGCAATGAAAGTGCCTCCCAGGTATCAGCTGTCTGCTGATCACGCCCCTGGGACTCCTGTGACATGCTGTGAGGATCCTGGACTAGAGGATAAAGGTTGCAATGAAAGTGCCTCCCAGATATCAGCTGTCTGCTGATCACGCCCCTGGGACTCCTGTGACGTGCTGTGAGTATCCTGGACTAGAGGATAAAGCTAGCAATGAAAGTGCCTCCCAGGTATCAGCTCTCTGCTGATCACGCCCCTTGGACTCCTGTGAAGTTCTGTGAGGATCCTGGACTAGAGGATAAAGGTAGCAATGAAAGTGCCTCCCAGGTATCAGCTGTCTGCTGATCACGCCCCTGGGACCCCTGTGATGTGCTGTGAGGATCCTGGACTAGAGGATAAAGGTTGCAATGAAAGTGCCTCCCAGGTATCTCCTGTCTGCTGATCACGCCCCTGGGACTCCTGTGACATGCTGTGAGGATCCTGCACTAGAGGTTAAAGGCAGCAATGAAAGTGCCTCCCAGGTATCAGCTGTCTGCTGTTCACACCACACTCCTGTGACATGCTGTGAGGATCCTGGACTAGAGGATAAAGGCAGCAGTGAAAGTGCCTCCCAGGTATCAGCTGTCTGCTGATCACACCCATGGGACTCCTGTGACATGCAGTGAGGATCCTGGACTAGAGGATAAAGGCAGCAATGAAAGTGCCTCCCAGGTATCAGCTGTCTGCTGATCACACCCCTGGGACTCCTGTGACGTGCTGTGAGGATCCTGGACTAGAAAATAAAGGTTGCAATGAAAGTGCCTCCCAGGTATCAGCTGTCTGCTGATCACGCCCCTGGGACTCCTGTGACGTGCTGTGAGGATCCTGGACTAGAGGTTATAGGCAGCAATGAAAGTTCCTCCCAGGTATCAGCTGTCTGCTGATCACGCCCCTGGGACTCCTGTGACATGCTGTGAGGATCCTGGACTAGAGGATAAAGGCAGCAATGAAAGAGGCTCCCAGGTATCAGCTGTATGCTGATCATGTCCCAAGGACTCCTGTGACATGCTATGAGGATCCTGGACTAGAGGATAAATGCAGCAATGAAAGTGCCTCCAAGGTATCAGCTGTCTGCTGATCATGCCCCTGGGACTCCTGTGACATGCTGTGAGGATCCTGGACTAGAGGATAAAGGCAGCAATGAAAGTGCCTCCCAGGTATCAGCTGTCTGCTGATCATGCCCCTTGGACTCCTGTGACATGCTGTGAGGATCCTGGACTAGAGGATAAAGGCAGCAATGAAAGTGTCTCCCAGGTATCAGCTGTCTGCTGATCACGTCCCTTGGACTCCTGTGACGTGCTGTGAGGATCCTGGACTAGAGGATAAAGTAGCAATCAAAGTGCCTCCCAGGTATCAGCTGTCTGCTGATCACACCCCTGGGACTCCTGTGACATGCTGTGAGGATCCTGGATTAGAGGATAAAGGCAGCAATGAAAGTGCCTCCCAGGTATCAGCTGTCTGCTGATCACGCCACTGGGACTCCTGTGATGTGCTGTGAGGATCTTGCACTGGAGGATAAAGGTAGCAATGAAACTGCCTCCCAGGTATCAGCTGTCTGCTGATCACGCCCATGGCACTCCTGTGACATGCTGTGAGGATCCTGGACTAGAGGATAAAGGTTGCAATGAAAGTGCATCCCAGATATCAGCTGTCTGCTGATCACGCCCCTGGGACTCCTGTGACGTGCTGTGAGGATCCTGGACTAGAGGTTAAAGGCAGCAAATGAAAGTGCCTCCCAGGTATCAGCTGTCTGCTGATCACGCCCCTGGGACTCCTGTGACGTGCTGTGAGGATCCTGGACCAGAGGATAAAGGTAGCAATGAAAGTGCCTCCCAGGTATCAGCTGTCTGCTGATCACGCCCCTGGGACTCCTGTGACATGCTGTGAGGATCCTGGACTAGAGGATAAAGGTTGCAATGAAAGTGCCTCCCAGATATCAGCTGTCTGCTGATCACGCCCCTGGGACTCCTGTGACGTGCTGTGAGTATCCTGGACTAGAGGATAAAGCTAGCAATGAAAGTGCCTCCCAGGTATCAGCTCTCTGCTGATCACGCCCCTTGGACTCCTGTGAAGTTCTGTGAGGATCCTGGACTAGAGGATAAAGGTAGCAATGAAAGTGCCTCCCAGGTATCAGCTGTCTGCTGATCACGCCCCTGGGACCCCTGTGATGTGCTGTGAGGATCCTGGACTAGAGGATAAAGGTTGCAATGAAAGTGCCTCCCAGGTATCTCCTGTCTGCTGATCACGCCCCTGGGACTCCTGTGACATGCTGTGAGGATCCTGCACTAGAGGTTAAAGGCAGCAATGAAAGTGCCTCCCAGGTATCAGCTGTCTGCTGTTCACACCACACTCCTGTGACATGCTGTGAGGATCCTGGACTAGAGGATAAAGGCAGCAGTGAAAGTGCCTCCCAGGTATCAGCTGTCTGCTGATCACACCCATGGGACTCCTGTGACATGCAGTGAGGATCCTGGACTAGAGGATAAAGGCAGCAATGAAAGTGCCTCCCAGGTATCAGCTGTCTGCTGATCACACCCCTGGGACTCCTGTGACGTGCTGTGAGGATCCTGGACTAGAAAATAAAGGTTGCAATGAAAGTGCCTCCCAGGTATCAGCTGTCTGCTGATCACGCCCCTGGGACTCCTGTGACGTGCTGTGAGGATCCTGGACTAGAGGTTATAGGCAGCAATGAAAGTTCCTCCCAGGTATCAGCTGTCTGCTGATCACGCCCCTGGGACTCCTGTGACATGCTGTGAGGATCCTGGACTAGAGGATAAAGGCAGCAATGAAAGAGGCTCCCAGGTATCAGCTGTATGCTGATCATGTCCCAAGGACTCCTGTGACATGCTATGAGGATCCTGGACTAGAGGATAAATGCAGCAATGAAAGTGCCTCCAAGGTATCAGCTGTCTGCTGATCATGCCCCTGGGACTCCTGTGACATGCTGTGAGGATCCTGGACTAGAGGATAAAGGCAGCAATGAAAGTGCCTCCCAGGTATCAGCTGTCTGCTGATCATGCCCCTTGGACTCCTGTGACATGCTGTGAGGATCCTGGACTAGAGGATAAAGGCAGCAATGAAAGTGTCTCCCAGGTATCAGCTGTCTGCTGATCACGTCCCTTGGACTCCTGTGACGTGCTGTGAGGATCCTGGACTAGAGGATAAAGTAGCAATCAAAGTGCCTCCCAGGTATCAGCTGTCTGCTGATCACACCCCTGGGACTCCTGTGACATGCTGTGAGGATCCTGGATTAGAGGATAAAGGCAGCAATGAAAGTGCCTCCCAGGTATCAGCTGTCTGCTGATCACGCCACTGGGACTCCTGTGATGTGCTGTGAGGATCTTGCACTGGAGGATAAAGGTAGCAATGAAACTGCCTCCCAGGTATCAGCTGTCTGCTGATCACGCCCATGGCACTCCTGTGACATGCTGTGAGGATCCTGGACTAGAGGATAAAGGTTGCAATGAAAGTGCATCCCAGATATCAGCTGTCTGCTGATCACGCCCCTGGGACTCCTGTGACGTGCTGTGAGGATCCTGGACTAGAGGTTAAAGGCAGCTAATGAAAGTGCCTCCCAGGTATCAGCTGTCTGCTGATCATGCCCCTGGGACTCCTGTGACGTGCTGTGAGGATCCTGGACCAGAGGATAAAGGTAGCAATGAAAGTGCCTCCCAGGTATCAGCTGTCTGCTGATCATGCCCCTGGGACTCCTGTGACATGCTGTGAGGATCCTGGACTAGAGGATAAAGGCAGCAATGAAAGTGCCTCCCAGGTATCAGCTGTCTGCTGATCACGCCCCTGGGACTCCTGTAACGTGCTGTGAGGATCCTGGACTAGAGGATAAAGGTAGCAATGAAAGAGCCTTCCAGGTATCAGATGTCTGCTGATCACGCCCATGGGACTCCTGTGACATGCTGTGAGGATCCTGGATTAGAGGATAAAGGCAGCAATGAAAGTGCCTCCCAGGTATCAGCAGTCTGCAGATCACGCCCCTTGGACTCCTGTCACGTACTGTGAGGATCCTGGACTAGAGGATAAAGGCAGCAATGAAAGTACTTCCCAGGTATCAGCTGTTTGCTGCTCACACCCCTGGGACACCTGTGACATGCTGTGAGGATCCTGGACTAGAGGTTAAAGGCAGCAATGAAATTGCCACCTAGGTATCAGCTGTCTGCTGATCACGCCCCTGAGAGTCCTGTGAGATTCTGTGAGGATCCTGGACTAGAGGATAAAGGTAGCAATGAAAGTGCCTCCCAGGTATCAGCTGTCTGCTGATCACGCCCCTGGGACTCCTGTGATGTGCTGTGAGGATCCTGGACTAGAGGATAAAGGTAGCAATGAAAGTGCCTCCCAGGTATCAGCTGTCTGCTGATCACGCCCCTTGGACTGCTGTGATGTTCTGTGAGGATCCTGGACTAGAGGATAAAGGTTGCAATGAAAGTGCCTCCCAGGTATCAGCTGTCTGCTGATCACGCCCCTTGGACTCCTGTGACATGATGTGAGGATCCTGCACTAGAGGTTAAAGGCAGCAATGAAAGTGCCTCCCAGGTATCAGCTGTCTGCTGTTCACACCACACTCCTGTGACATGCTGTGAGGATCCTGGACTAGAGGATAAAGGCAGCAGTGAAAGTGCCTCCCAGGTATCAGCTGTCTGCTGATCACGCCCCTGGGACTCCTGTAACATGCTGTGAGGATCCTGGACTAGAGGATAAAGGCAGCAATGAAAGTGTCTCCCAGGAATCAGCTGTCTGCTGATCACGCCCCTGGGACTCCTGTGACGTGCTGTGAGGATCCTGGACTAGAGGATAAAGGCAGCAATGAAAGTGCCTCCCAGGTATCAGCTGTCTGCTGATCACACCCTTGGGACTCCTGTGACGTGCTGTGAGGATCCTGGACTAGATAATAAAGGTTGCAATGAAAGTGCCTCTCAGGTATCAGCTGTCTGCTGATCACGCCCCTGGGACTCCTGTGACGTGCTGTGAGGAACCTGGACTAGAGGTTATAGGCAGCAATGAAAGTTCCTCCCAGGTATCAGCTGTCTGCTGATCACATGCCTGGGACTCCTGTGACATGCTGTGAGGATCCTGGACTAGACGATAAAGGCAGCAATGAAAGTGCCTCCCAGGAATCAGCTGTCTGCTGATCACACCCCTGGGACTCCTGTGACATGCTGTGAGGATCCTGGACTAGAGGATAAAGGCAGCAATGAAAGTGCCTCCCAGGTATCAGCTGTCTGCTGATCACGCCCCTTGGACTCATGTGACATACTGTGAGGATCCTGGACTAGAGGATAAAGGCAGCAATGAAAGTACCTCCCAGGTATCAGCTGTCTGCTGGTCACACCCCTGGGACACCTGTGACATGCTGTGAGGAACCTGGACTAGAGGTTAAAGGCAGCAATGAAAGTGCCTCCCAGGTATCAGCTGTCTGCTGATCACGCCCCTGGGACTCCTGTGACATTCTGTGAGGATCCTGGACTAGAGGATAAAGGTAGCAATGAAAGTGCCTATCAGGTATCAACTGTCTGCTGATCATGCCCCTGGGACTCCTCTGACGTGCTGTGAGGATCCTGGACTAGAGGATAAATGTAGCAATGAAAGTGCCTCCCAGGTATCAGCTGTCTGCTGATCACGCCCCTGGGACTCCTGTGATGTGCTGTGAGGATCCTTTACTAGAGGATAAAGGTAGCAATGAAAGTGCCTCCCAGGTATCAGCTGTCTGCTGATCATGCCCCTTGGACTCCTGTGACGTTCTGTGAGGATCCTGGACTAGAGGATAAAGGTAGCAATGAAAGTGCCTCCCAGGTATCAGCTGTCTGCTGATCATGCCCCTTGGACTCGTGTGACGTACTGTGAGGAACCTGGACTAGAGGATAAAGGTAGCAATGAAAGTGCCTCCAAGGTATCAGCTGTCTGCTGATCATGCCACTGGGACTCCTGTGACATGCTGTGAGGATCTTGGACTAGAGGATAAAGGTAGCAATGAAACTGCCTCCCAGGTATCAGCTGTCTGCTGATCACGCCCATGGCACTCCTGTGACTTACTGTGAGGATCCTGGACAACAGGATAAAGGTTGCAATGAAAGTGCCTCCCAGATATCAGCTGTCTGCTGATCACGCCCCTGGGACTCCTGTGACGTGCTGTGAGGATCCTGGACTAGAGGTTAAAGGCAGCAAATGAAAGTGCCTCCCAGGTATCAGCTGTCTGCTGATCACGCCCCTGGGACTCCTGTGACGTGCTGTGAGGATCCTGGACCAGAGGATAAAGGTAGCAATGAAAGTGCCTCCCAGGTATCAGCTGTCTGCTGATCACGCCCCTGGGACTCCTGTGACATGCTGTGAGGATCCTGGACTAGAGGATAAAGGTTGCAATGAAAGTGCCTCCCAGATATCAGCTGTCTGCTGATCACGCCCCTGGGACTCCTGTGACGTGCTGTGAGGATCCTGGACTAGAGGATAAAGCTAGCAATGAAAGTGCCTCCCAGGTATCAGCTCTCTGCTGATCACGCCCCTTGGACTCCTGTGAAGTTCTGTGAGGATCCTGGACTAGAGGATAAAGGTAGCAATGAAAGTACCTCCCAGGTATCAGCTGTCTGCTGATCACGCCCCTGGGACCCCTGTGATGTGCTGTGAGGATCCTGGACTAGAGGATAAAGGTTGCAATGAAAGTGCCTCCCAGGTATCTCCTGTCTGCTGATCACGCCCCTGGGACTCCTGTGACATGCTGTGAGGATCCTGCACTAGAGGTTAAAGGCAGCAATGAAAGTGCCTCCCAGGTATCAGCTGTCTGCTGTTCACACCACACTCCTGTGACATGCTGTGAGGATCCTGGACTAGAGGATAAAGGCAGCAGTGAAAGTGCCTCCCAGGTATCAGCTGTCTGCTGATCACACCCATGGGACTCCTGTGACATGCAGTGAGGATCCTGGACTAGAGGATAAAGGCAGCAATGAAAGTGCCTCCCAGGTATCAGCTGTCTGCTGATCACACCCCTGGGACTCCTGTGACGTGCTGTGAGGATCCTGGACTAGATAATAAAGGTTGCAATGAAAGTGCCTCCCAGGTATCAGCTGTCTGCTGATCACGCCCCTGGGACTCCTGTGACGTGCTGTGAGGATCCTGGACTAGAGGTTATAGGCAGCAATGAAAGTTCCTCCCAGGTATCAGCTGACTGCTGATCACACGCCTCGGACATGCTGTGAGGATCCTGGACTAGACGATAAAGGCAGCAATGAAAGTGCCTCCCAGGTATCAGCTGTCTGCTGATCATGCCAATGGGACTCCTGTGACATACTGTGAGGATCCTGGACTAGAGGATAAAGGTAGCAATGAAAGTGCCTCCCAGGTATCAGCTGTCTGCTGATCACGCCCCTGGGACTCCTGTGACGTGCTGTGAGGATCCTTCACTAGAGGATAAAGGTAGCAATGAAAGTGCCTCCCAGGTATCAGCTGTCTGCTGATCACGCCCCTTGGACTCCTGTTATGTTCTGTGAGGATCCTGGACTAGAGGATAAAGGTAGCAATGAAAGTGCCTCCCAGGTATCAGCTGTCTGCTGATCACGCCCCTTGGACTCGTGTGTCGTACTGTGAGGATCCTGGACTAGAGGATAAAGGTAGCAATGAAAGTGCCTCCCAGGTATCAGCTGTCTGCTGTTCACACCACACTCCTGTGACATGCTGTGAGGATCCTGGACTAGAGGATAAAGGCAGCAGTGAAAGTGCCTCCCAGGTATCAGCTGTCTGCTGATCACACCCATGGGACTCCTGTGACATGCTGTGAGGATCCTGCACTAGAGGTTAAAGGCAGCAATGAAAGTGCCTCCCAGGTATCAGCTGTCTGCTTTTCACACCACACTCCTGTGACATGCTGTGAGGATCCTGGACTAGAGGATAAAGGCAGCAGTGAAAGTGCCTCCCAGGTATCAGCTGTCTGCTGATCACACCCATGGGACTCCTGTGACATGCAGTGAGGATCCTGGACTAGAGGATAAAGGCAGCAATGAAAGTGCCTCCCAGGTATCAGCTGTCTGCTGATCACACCCCTGGGACTCCTGTGACGTGCTGTGAGGATCCTGGACTAGATAATAAAGGTTGCAATGAAAGTGCCTCCCAGGTATCAGCTGTCTGCTGATCACGCCCCTGGGACTCCTGTGACGTGCTGTGAGGATCCTGGACTAGAGGTTATAGGCAGCAATGAAAGTTCCTCCCAGGTATCAGCTGACTGCTGATCACACGCCTCGGACTCCTGTGACATGCTGTGAGGATCCTGGACTAGACGATAAAGGCAGCAATGAAAGTGCCTCCCAGGTATCAGCTGTCTGCTGATCATGCCAATGGGACTCCTGTGACATACTGTGAGGATCCTGGACTAGAGGATAAAGGTAGCAATGAAAGTGCCTCCCAGGTATCAGCTGTCTGCTGATCACGCCCCTGGGACTCCTGTGATGTGCTGTGAGGATCCTTCACTAGAGGATAAAGGTAGCAATGAAAGTGCCTCCCAGGTATCAGCTGTCTGCTGATCACGCCCCTTGGACTCCTGTTATGTTCTGTGAGGATCCTGGACTAGAGGATAAAGGTAGCAATGAAAGTGCCTCCCAGGTATCAGCTGTCTGCTGATCACGCCCCTTGGACTCGTGTGTCGTACTGTGAGGATCCTGGACTAGAGGATAAAGGTAGCAATGAAAGTGCCTCCTAGGTATCAGCTGTCTGCTGATCATGCCACTGGGACTCCTGTGATGTGCTGTGAGGATCTTGGACTAGAGGATAAAGGTAGCAATGAAACTGCCTCCCAGGTATCAGCTGTCTGCTGATCACGCCCATGGCACTCCTGTGACATGCTGTGAGGATCCTGGACTAGAGGATAAAGGTTGCAATGAAAGTGCCTCCCAGATATCAGCTGTCTGCTGATCATGCCCCTGGGACTCCTGTGACGTGCTGTGAGGATCCTGGACTAGACGATAAAAGGCAGCAATAAAAGTGCCTCCCAGGTATCAGCTGTCTGCTGATCATGCCCCTGGGACTCCTGTGACGTGCTGTGAGGATCCTGGACAAGAGGATAAAGGTAGCAATGAAAGTGCCTCCCAGGTATCAGCTGCCTGCTGATCACACCCCTGGGACTCCTGTGACATGCTGTGAGGATCCTGGATTAGAGGATAAAGGCAGCAATGAAATTGCCTCCCAGGTATCAGCTGTCTGCTGATCACGCCCCTTGGACTCGTGTGACGTACTGTGAGGATCCTGCACTAGAGGATAAAGGTAGCAATGAAAGTGCCTCCTAGGTATCAGCTGTCTGCTGATCACGCCACTGGGACTCCTGTGATGTGCTGTGAGGATCTTGGACTAGAGGATAAAGGTAGCAATGAAACTGCCTCCCAGGTATCAGCTGTCTGCTGATCACACCCAAGGCACTCCTGTGACATGCTGTGAGGATCCTGGACTAGAGGATAAAGGTTGCAATGAAAGTGCCTCCCAGATATCAGCTGTCTGCTGATCACGCCCCTGGGACTCCTGTGACGTGCTGTGAGGATCCTGGACTCGAGGTTAAAGGCAGTAAATGAAAGTGCCTCCCAGGTATCAGCTGTCTGCTGATCACGCCCCTGGGACTCCTGTGACGTGCTGTGAGGATCCTGGACCAGAGGATAAAGGTAGCAATGAAAGTGCCTCCCAGGTATCAGCTGTCTGCTGATCACGCCCCTGGGACTCCTGTGACATGCTGTGAGGATCCTGGACTAGAGGATAAAGGTTGCAATGAAAGTGCCTCCCAGATATCAGCTGTCTGCTGATCACGCCCCTGGGACTCCTGTGACGTGCTGTGAGGATCCTGGACTAGAGGATAAAGGTAGCAATGAAAGTGCCTCCCAGGTATCAGCTGTCTGCTGATCACGCCCCTTGGACTCCTGTGACGTTCTGTGAGGAGCCTGGACTAGAGGATAAAGGTAGCAATGAAAGTGCCTCCCAGGTATCAGCTGTCTGCTGATCACGCCCCTGGGACCCCTGTGATGTGCTGTGAGGATCCTGGACTAGAGGATAAAGGTTGCAATGAAAGTGCCTCCCAGGTATCTCCTGTCTGCTGATCACGCCCCTGGGACTCCTGTGACATGCTGTGAGGATCCTGCACTAGAGGTTAAAGGCAGCAATGAAAGTGCCTCCCAGGTATCAGCTGTCTGCTGTTCACACCACACTCCTGTGACATGCTGTGAGGATCCTGGACTAGAGGATAAAGGCAGCAGTGAAAGTGCCTCCCAGGTATCAGCTGTCTGCTGATCACACCCATGGGACTCCTGTGACATGCAGTGAGGATCCTGGACTAGAGGATAAAGGCAGCAATGAAAGTGCCTCCCAGGTATCAGCTGTCTGCTGATCACACCCCTGGGACTCCTGTGACATGCTGTGAGGATCCTGGACTAGATAATAAAGGTTGCAATGAAAGTGCCTCCCAGGTATCAGCTGTCTGCTGATCACTCCCCTGGGACTCCTGTGACGTGCTGTGAGGATCCTGGACTAGAGGTTATAGGCAGCAATGAAAGTTCCTCCCAGGTATCAGCTGACTGCTGATCACACGCCTCGGACTCCTGTGACATGCTGTGAGGATCCTGGACTAGACGATAAAGGCAGCAATGAAAGTGCCTCCCAGGTATCAGCTGTCTGCTGATCATGCCAATGGGACTCCTGTGACATACTGTGAGGATCCTGGACTAGAGGATAAAGGTAGCAATGAAAGTGCCTCCCAGGTATCAGCTGTCTGCTGATCACGCCCCTGGGACTCCTGTGACGTGCTGTGAGGATCCTTCACTAGAGGATAAAGGTAGCAATGAAAGTGCCTCCCAGGTATCAGCTGTCTGCTGATCACGCCCCTTGGACTCCTGTTATGTTCTGTGAGGATCCTGGACTAGAGGATAAAGGTAGCAATGAAAGTGCCTCCCAGGTATCAGCTGTCTGCTGATCACGCCCCTTGGACTCGTGTGTCGTACTGTGAGGATCCTGTACTAGAGGATAAAGGTAGCAATGAAAGTGCCTCCTAGGTATCAGCTGTCTGCTGATCATGCCACTGGGACTCCTGTGATGTGCTGTGAGGATCTTGGACTAGAGGATAAAGGTAGCAATGAAACTGCCTCCCAGGTATCAGCTGTCTGCTGATCACGCCCATGGCACTCCTGTGACATGCTGTGAGGATCCTGGACTAGAGGATAAAGGTTGCAATGAAAGTGCCTCCCAGATATCAGCTGTCTGCTGATCACGCCCCTGGGACTCCTGTGACGTGCTGTGAGGATCCTGGACTAGACGATAAAAGGCAGCAATAAAAGTGCCTCCCAGGTATCAGCTGTCTGCTGATCATGCCCCTGGGACTCCTGTGACGTGCTGTGAGGATCCTGGACAAGAGGATAAAGGTAGCAATGAAAGTGCCTCCCAGGTATCAGCTGCCTGCTGATCACACCCCTGGGACTCCTGTGACATGCTGTGAGGATCCTGGATTAGAGGATAAAGGCAGCAATGAAAGTGCCTCCCAGGTATCAGCTGTCTGCTGATCACGCCCCTTGGACTCGTGTGACGTACTGTGAGGATCCTGCACTAGAGGATAAAGGTAGCAATGAAAGTGCCTCCTAGGTATCAGCTGTCTGCTGATCACGCCACTGGGACTCCTGTGATGTGCTGTGAGGATCTTGGACTAGAGGATAAAGGTAGCAATGAAACTGCCTCCCAGGTATCAGCTGTCTGCTGATCATGCCCAAGGCACTCCTGTGACATGCTGTGAGGATCCTGGACTAGAGGATAAAGGTTGCAATGAAAGTGCCTCCCAGATATCAGCTGTCTGCTGATCACGCCCCTGGGACTCCTGTGACGTGCTGTGAGGATCCTGGACTCGAGGTTAAAGGCAGTAAATGAAAGTGCCTCCCAGGTATCAGCTGTCTGCTGATCACGCCCCTGGGACTCCTGTGACGTGCTGTGAGGATCCTGGACCAGAGGATATCAGCTGTCTGCTGATCACGCCCCTTGGACTCCTGTGACGTTCTGTGAGGATCCTGGACTAGAGGATAAAGGTAGCAATGAAAGTGCCTCCCAGGTATCAGCTGTCTGCTGATTACGCCCTTGGGACTCCTGTGACGTGCTGTGAGGATCCTGGACTAGAGGATAAAGGTAGCAATGAAAGTGCCTCCCAGGTATCAGCTGTCAGCTGATCACGCCCCTGGGACTCCTGTGACATGCTGTGAGGATCCTGGACTAGAGGATAAAGTTAGCAATGAAAGTGCCTCCCAGGTATCAGCTGTCTGCTGATCACGCCCCTGGGACTCCTGTGACATGCTGTGAGCATCCTGGACTAGAGGATAAAGGCCCTCATTCAGAGCCGGATGCTCTGAGCAGAGCGCTCGCTCTGAATGAGGGCCGTCCTCCATAAAAATGGAGCGTCCTCTTGGATGCTCGTATAGCTGTGGGTCACCACCCACAGCACATACGAGCGTGCAGGATGATGGTCGTGATGGTCTTGACCATCGCGACCATCGCCATTGCGACCAGAAGCCTGTGGTTGGGGTTTTCGACCACAAGCCCTGGAGTGATTTTTGCTCTATCAGAGCCAAAATCACTCCCTCTGACATCACTAGTGATGTCAGTGGGGCCGGCTTCTGACGGTAGGCGTTCCCTTGGGAATGCCTCCGTCTGGCAGGCACGCCCCCAGCATGCCC